>KN891801.1:0-13007 GCA_000934455.1 Apostichopus parvimensis
ATCTATATTCGTTTTGTTTTTTGGCTTTCCTGGCAATCTTGTAGGCCTAGTGGTATCCTGAAATTACAACAAAGAGTTTCATCGACATGACACCTTACATGAAACCTTCAGCAGAAGGCTTAATGTTGGGAGTACATTCATAAATAATGAAACAATAAAGTAATAATTTAAGAAATATCTCCGATGGCGGTATCTTGAACTACAAATTAAAAAGTTATAATTGTAGTATATTCAACCCATTTATTCATATTATATCAGTCAATCTGCTAAACAGGTAAGTACCAGCTCTCTGTTATAGCTGTCAATCAGTGAGATCAGCAATATATGCTGACGTCACATTTCGACCAATTAATCCCGTTTATTACCCATTCCACAGGTTTGCTCTATACTCGTCTTGTTGGTTAACTGTGCTCACTGGGTTCTGCTTGTAACAGGAGTTTGCCGAAGCTTGCTAACTAACAATGAGATCGCAATTTTGTCGCCTAGACAAGCTATTATGGGGGTTTGTCATCTGCCTGATCACGTGGTTAATATGGGTGACGTTTTTTAATACGTCATCATATTCCCATAACGTTGGAAGGATGCTCTTGCCAGTAATAGGTAAGTGAGTGTACTTTGGCTTCTTGTCAATTGTCAAATTATGTACTTATCATAATTGTGTTACTATAGTAACGTCTATGTGCGATAATTACATTGACTTGTAAGTTTCTCGTGCTCCCATTGGACGATCATTGTCAACACAATAACGCAAAAAGCATAATTTGGATGAACTTCATATTTGGTATGTGAATGCACCATATTGTGTAGAAGAAATTTGTAATTTTCTGTGAAGGTGGAAAATCATTTGAGGTCAAAAGAGGTAAATGTCAGGAGACCGTTTAAAACACGTTAACTCACAAAGTAGAGGTTGGATGAACTCCATATGTAGTACATGGATGCGCATATTGAGTAGATGAACTCTTTTGTTTTCTGCAGAGTTCAATGGCCATTTGTTGCTATGTACTTAACTTTCACAGGATTTGACTTTGCTCTTTTAAGTGGATGAGAGGGTTTTCCGCCTCCAATAACTTTGACTGTTATCTGTCATCAATTTTCAGAAGGGTAGTTAGTACCTTTGCAATGGTATAAGGTTACCTGGAACTCTTTTCTGATGTCTGGTGCTTGACTTTAGCACACATTTTCCTCAGTTACTCTAGCAATCAGGTTATTCCGTACATAAATTTATAAGGCAAGAATTCATTAAGCTTTCTTGCTTTCCGGTAATAATGTCTGACACGGAAATCGTTCCTGGATTTGATGACCTTAAAATCTCTAGTCTCGTACTTAAATGCCATTGAGTCGTTGATATTACTTCAGTCGTTAGCCTTATATATATCCGCAAATAGTTAACCAGGTCGGTGGACCTGGAATTGACCTTAATTGATCTCTGACTTTCCAATTTTCTTGAACAAACCATGGAGGTATATGAACAAACGTATTGTACGAATATACGCGTATTAATTCCAATATATACGTGTATATATTATTTGCCAATCATAAGGCGTAAATATATCCGCGTATTAATTCGAATGTAGACACGTATTAATTCGAATACATATGAGGATTAATTTGAATAAATATATGCGGATTAATTCGAATCTATACACATATCAATTCGAATATATATACGTTTTTAGTCATGCTGTTGTCTAGATCAAGTACGTTTGGCCTGGATGTACTTCGATAGATACTAACTTTGTAAAGGCTCACTTATTGCACTGGCGAGGCTGCAATGTGGGTAAAAGCTATGAGACATGCCAGTTATTGTCTGATTTAATACGCGTATATGTTCGAGTTAATACGCATATATATTCGTAATGTGAGGAAATATTATGCGGTGTTTGTCCCATATGGCTTGTCATAAACCATCGCTATCACTCACACTCGCGATGTAATATGTAGGCCTATCTTGCGGAGGAATTCGTGCCCTGTGACGTCATCAAGTATCCCTATGACGTAATAACTTTCGCCACGATAAGTAGAAACACCGTAGATCGCTCAACTTGAAGTCACGGTTCAACTCTATTCATATAATGAAACAGTACCGAAATAAATATGGCAGCTATATATTGCGAATTTCAAGTCATCTACAGTCTCTCTCTACATTTGCCGATGTTCTTAGCTCCTTGCTCGCTCACTCTGTACATGCACGTGACACAAAGGAGAGGGGAACAGCCAATGGGAGGGCATGGCTATGCATACATATATAGTAGTATACTCAAGCATAAACACACAAACATATAAAACAACGGCATAGACTGCTCTTCGTTGTAGTACTATCAAGGAAAATCGTTAGGTTGCCGGGGAAACAGAACGATTTGAGTCACAGGTAGAAGAGCCTTGTAGAGTTTACAAGTAGAACAATTACGTAACAACGTCACTTGAGTTTGAGTTTTATTTCCACAGTCAAATATATGAAAAGAGTACAACATTTGTCGGACTGAAGTAGCAAAGCTTTTACGAACAGCCCCCTTTAAAGGAGACAAATGATAATGAGTGAGAACAAAACAACTTAAAGGCATGGAAGACTCGCCCCAAACCGCGTGCCGCCCTCTGAAAAAGTTAACTTTCCGTTGCTTGCAAGTGTAGTTTCTTCTTGTCGCTACAAAATGCAGACAGTAATGAAACGAGATACCTTGTTATCTTTTATCTGGACTTGAGATGTCCATCGCTGCTAAGTGTACACTGTGTTGTGGGTATTGACCGTAGCTGCATGTATTGACTGTACAATAGTGTCTAATTACCGACGGTAGCAAGCTGTTTGTGTATTTTCTGGGATCGATGGTGGTGTCTAACACCTCTGTTACACCTCATTCGAAACTAGCTCAGATTACCGGCATCAGACGTTTCTTAGTGCGCGAGTCTTCACTCCCTTTAAAGCAGGGGTTCCCTAACTGGGGTGCATGAACCCCAGGGGTGCGTGAGTCCATGCCAGGGGGTTCGTGAGACTTTTCTGAAAGTCAAAACTAGAGTACTTTTGTTGAACTAAAATCTGATATATCATATAACTTAGTAATGAACGAAAGTCGTACCTATCGACAAGCTTTTCTCGCATTCCATACGCATATGTTGCCATAGTATAGTACCGTACTGTGCATGTGATAAATAACTGAATTATGAAACAGACACAGGCCGCATGACTTCGGTGAAGTTGGTGTACGCATGACAGTACGTCGTGAAGATAAAGAGCTGATCTGATCTTGAAGTTTCCAAATAAATATTTGTTCATCTCTTGTTGTTTTTTTCATTACAATATTACACTATGAACTTGATCTTTTACGAAGCACTGTTATGCGTATTATAGTATAATAATGACTCAGATCGTGTCTCGAAAAGTTGGGGGTTCGTGAACAACTCTGACATCCACAGGGGTTCGTGGGGGGGGGGGGATAAAGTTAGGGAAACCCTGCTTTAAAGAAAATCCGTTTAGATTTCTGACATGCTGAGCAGGTATATGGTTCTTTCAACCTTGTACACCTTATCTCTTTCTAACAATCAAGATACGATCGTCAATGAGAAGGTTTGTGCAGGAAATCCTGCATTCTTCTGCAACCCTTCTGAAACCATGAAATTTGAACGAAATCATGATAACAGCCAAGCTGTAAATGAATCTGAATTTGTCTTGTTTTTAATTTGAAAGATAAGTATAATTATTGTCCATATTTTTTTCTCTTCAAATTCAGTATTTTAACCCGCATATTTTGGTTGCCGCGCCCTTGTTTGGTGTTATATTACAGCTAAGCTATACGCTCGGTAAATCTGTCTGAATGCTATCAATTGAAAGCATGCAAGACTTTAATCAAGTTGGTTTGGTTTAAAGTCATAGTGCTTACCTTTCGCCCTACATCATCATGACCACAGTGATATTTGATAGGTGATACGACCGACATGGTTCCGTCTGTCCATGACATACACTGGTTCGTTCGACCATGATAAGTTAATATAGTTTTATGGATGAATTTATAGGCACATCGTTTATGTCGATGCTTTGTGGATCATTCAAACTACTTCTATTAGTACCGAGGGAGACTATGACAATAACGTTTGTACTTGATTACAGACGGGGGGGGGGGGGGGTGGTACGGCCAAACCGGCTACCTTGTTGTCTTATATCACTTTTACGTTTTGAGACAATGCCGCACTAGTTAATGGGACACTCACAAACAAGAGGCTGGGTGCCAAGTTAAGCCCACATATATAGGTTAGCTATTCATACTAAATAATATTAATGGCAATATGAGGCAATATTGAGGATGTCACGTCCATAATGGGCAATCAAGGACTACAAAAATGGGTGGAGTTATTAGAATGCGTAAAGTAATAGATCTCTCGATTTCCTTCAAGCACATTGAACTGATGTTTGGAAAGTGTCGCTTACTGATCTACAACAGGTCACGCCCTATGCCAAAATATGAGATATTACGCATGTACGAGAATGGTAAGGTCAACCATGTATAAAAAACCTGTCGTTGAAATATTAAAAATTCATGGAAATTATCATTTAGGACTTGTATTGTATACACATTATTTTCTAAACGTTGGAGACGTTTTATGTAATTTATGAGACAATTCTTACTACTTTTTCACTTTCTCTGCCGGGTCGTCGGATGGTGGGAGTGGGCCTATTACGTAACACGGGCGGGGAATGACGTCACTATAGACAGACGAACAAATACACTCCCATGTAAGAAGTAAATCCTTAGAACGCCAGTTTACATTTAGAATCGGATTAAACGGTTATAAACAAGAACTACAATGATTTAGGAGGACATATATGTATGTGTATACAACAAACACAGACATTCGTCTGGTGAATCAAGTCAGGTACCGTTGCCCCATAGCGATGAAACAGTATAATATGAATGTTTGCTCAAACACATCAGTCTGTGCTGGTCATAATAGGATTAAAGGGATAATTCGATGGCAAATAATGTCACGTAGAGAAGTGGACAAAACTATGCCACATTGCTAGTTGAACTCACTATAGCAGCAGGCATTTTGCTCCAGTATCTGCAACCACATCGGAGATTTAATTATCACTTTTATTTCACTTTGTGAATGATTAAGGTATCAGTAATATGTTATTATGAAAAAATTAAACGTCTACAAAATAAACTAATGACGATGTAACTTTTCCACTATTGACTGGAGCAGTATGTAATACAACTAAACAATTAATTATCTAGCTTCAAACCCTCGCGATAAAACAACACATTCAGTTAGTGTATCCTTTTCATTCTTTCTTTTTTTGTACTCTGATTTTCACTTAAAGTATAGCTTCAGCTTTTGGAATTTAAAATGCAGTACATTCACATTACCATATAGGTGTGAATGGACTGTATCAAAATAACATTCCCTATACTACCATTATACAGTTCATAGTTATCTTGAATCCATTACAGACACAGAATCATCACCATTATCGATTTCTTCTTTATAGTCTCATACATTGAACACACAAATTATATACGTCTGGTGACCAAGTTGATAAACTTATCCTCTTAAATGAAGTTGTAAATCCAACTGTTCCTTTAAAACAAACTCTGTGATCACCTAAATGATGAAGATATTTGTGATGAAGAACCTGTCCAAATATTAAAAGGAAAATGTTGCTTTGTTTGGGAGACATAGTGGTCTAAAACCATGTCACGTGGTTGTCATTGTGTCACGTGGTTGTCATTGTGTCACTTCATACGTTCATCTCGTAGTTTGCATCTTAAAATAATTGAAACTAAAACCACTGTAACTGCGATGTTATGCTCAGAACTTGATTATTTCAGAAGTTGCCAAACCCATCTTAATTACAGTAATGCAACATTCCAAGTCATATAAGTAGCTTGATGGTGTCTTGCTTGATGTATGGAGCTTAGGAGGTTACGGTACGTGGTGACTTGATTCAGGTTTCCAAGATTTTGTATGGTTTTGACAATTTATCCTTCACTGACTTTTTCATGTTTGCTAATAGTAGTTGTACCAGAGGTCATTGTCTTAAACTCCAAAAGTCACATAGAAGGATTAATATTCTGCATAACTTTTCTCTAATAGGGTTGTGAATGAGTGGAACGGTTTGCCTGAGAAAGTTGTACTTGCAAGTAATATAATGTGAATGGGTTTAAGAATGCTTTGGACAAGCACTTTAAGCATTGTAATCGGGTCTGAGTGTTTGTGTCTTCAGTTTTTATTCTCTCTCCTATAGGGTCCTTGATGGGGGACTTGAGTGTACCTCCTGATCCTTTTTCCCCCTACTAAACTAAACTATATGAAGACTTGCTCTAGCCTTCGTTTTGTCTCAGTATGTAGGAACATTTATTAAAGTGTTATATCTTCCAAATGGAATAAGATATTTCTCAGCTATTTAGAGAGGTTGTTCATGATTTCATCTCCTTTCACATAGATTGAGATTAGTTTTTACATCTCTTTTATCTCACGATGCAGCCAGCCACTGAAAGTTTATTGTATCAGTTAATATACCCCAGTACATGAACACACCGTGAGTTGTACAAACGGACAAATCTACAATCTACACTACAGACAATGTGATTATAAAGTCCATGGTTACCCATAGCAAGTCAATCTTGGCTTTAGATCTTACAGTTTGATGCTAATCCTCGTGGAGAACTCAACATGTTTACCGACAGGCACTCTGAAGTCTTGTGAACATTTTGGATTTCCTGGCAGGTTTTAACGCCAGTCATTCAATTGATAAGTGGTCTTGTAGACGTACAGTACATGCGAAGGATTAAAAGCAATCAAATATACAACCAAAGACTGCAAACAGAACAAATATCCTGTTATTGCATATCCTGGAATTCAGAGAAGTACTTGATAAATATCTCGGAGTTTACAGCTGTCCAAATGATGGAAAGACGTAGGAAGAAAAGTGGCTGTTAAAAAACGGTCACGGCTGACTTTAACACTTGGTGAAGTGATATACACTTTGTGATCTAGTAGAATGACTTAGCATTGAACACGTGTAACAATTGAGAACACGGCGGAGAGTCGATAAAGCTAGACAAAATTGCGGTTCATTTCCGGCTACCGTTTCTGTTCGTTCGGACCGATTTTGCTCTCTCTCAGGTGTATACACTGTAGGCCTATAGATGATCTGTAGGCCTCGATCTACCTTTCTACCCAGTGAGTGAGGTTAATAATCTTTGACGGATCAGAATCCATTTATTAACCTTAGACTAGAAGTCGAAAGGTTTGCTATATAGTACGCGAGGATAACAGCGAAGTTGCTCCCTGATCGATTCATTATTTTTCCGGAAAGTCTGAGGGAACGTTTCCTGACCATATGGTGTAAAATCAACATCAAAGTTAGATCTGAGGGTTGCAATCCTTGATAAACGTGTGTACGGACGTATTGGGAAACTTAACTTCCATTACATTTGAAATTTCTGTCTGAAATGCAGATGTAGGCTCTACACTTTATAGCGTAACATACGAAAGTCAATTGTGAAGCAATTTATTTCGCCGACCGCCTCTGTATTCAAGTTATTAATTATTTGACGAGATTGGAACTATTCTTTCCTTTAATCGAAACCGAACAGATGGATCTTTTCGATATATTATGTAATCGTTTACGCCAATGGTCTGCTTTGTAACTCATGGTGGTCGGATTGCTAAACACTTAACATGGAACTTGGGATTTTATTTAATAGTGCTTGTTGTTGACACATAGACATAACAACAGTGGTCCGTCGTTTTCTAACCCGTAAATCACCGGGCTGGGGAGTGATGCGCGCAGGTGTTATATAGTTTTCATTGGAGGATAAGAAAATAAATATTTTTTCAATAATATAGCTTTTGAAGTTGCTTACTTGTACTGTCAACGTATAGGACCGGGTATAACTCTGTGAAATGGCTTCTAAACAATGCTGTCGTATCCAGGTCTTAATGAGTTCATTGTTTTGTATTGTCTTTTTGTGGCTGACGGTAATTTTCACAACCTGGGATTCAGTTTACCCAACCTCTCGCCAACTGAAGTCGCTTATCGCAGGTATGAATTCTAGCATGTAGACAGTCTAGGATACTCTGTTATACGTGGGGTATAATCCTAATAGTAATAATAATAATAATAATAATAATAATAATAATAACAATTTAAATTGTGTTAATAGGTTATCAATAATAAATGGTTTCCTGGATTCAAACAGTAGTGGCCAGAATTGTTAAGGATGGATGCTATGTAGTTTGTAAAAAGAAGAAAAAAACCTTTCCAAAACCGTTCCCACATGTTGTTATACAGTTTAAATGCCACCGTAAAGCAGCCCAGCAAACCTTGTATTGATACCCGGTGTCTGTGGCAGAGTGAAATGAGTTTAATTACCGTATTCTGCATATTATCGGTATATGGCACGGTATGTCGGTACATGGCACGGTATGTCGGTATATGGCACGGTATGTCGGTATATGGCACGGAATATAAGCAGGGAGTTGCAACTCCCTGGAATAGTATTGTAAAAGGAAGGGTAAAGATAAAGGTTAAAGTTAGTTTACGAGCATTGGGTTTATCGGTATAAATATAGGTCTCGACTGAAATAATAATGTTTTATAATTAGCTGTTTTGGAAATATTTCACAGCAATTTAGTTTACAATGCTTGGCTCTATGTATTATACGAACATAGCATGAAGCAATTAGACAACATTATTTTTTTCCTCGCTGCTTTTTTTTCTTTCTTGTTACCACTTCTGTTCCATTTTTAATTCCTAAAAACACATAGCAAGCAAAGTGTGTAGGTTTTGTTTACCTCTTAAATTTAAAGGGATACACCGATTGCAGAAAATGTAAAACTTAAATTGAAGAGAAAAATGTTCCACACTGTTAATTGAAAACTCAAGTTTAATTATTGTATATATTTTATGCTACCTAACTGAAGATCATGGTTGATTGAGTATAACCATAGTCTTTGTTGTGAATTTCTCTGATATGTTTGGTTTTGTTTGCCATTCTACTGGTGTCGCCATGCAATCAACTTCCTGACCCAATGATAAGGGGACATGTATGCTTAGTGTGAGACATAACATATTTGTTGTGCTTTGTCGTACAACCAGAGTGATAGGAAGTTGTTGTTGGCTCAATTGCCTTTAAACTTATTGAATGCGGTACAAGCTCGAAGTACAGGTTTATAGTTTAGGATGGTGTCTATGGACACTGTCATAATTGGGGCATGAACGAATAAAGGAACTATTGAACAGAAATGCGAATTTGCGTTATGAAAACTCTTACAACCAATTATATTATTGTAAAACCAAAAACAGGGTCCATCACATTAAAAGGAACAACTAATACTACTTTTCATGGCAGTATTCTTTTGAGGCCTATACTGGAGTCGGTTATCACATTTGGGCCTCTCTCCCCCTCCCCCCCCCCCCCTACACACACATACATCAACACATATCCTATCCCAACCAGCCGTATATAATTTGGAACATTGGGTTGAATCATGTCTTATCATAAGCTGATGTTAGTTGTTGTGGTCTTTAATTTTGTCGGATTGTGTCGTATTCGGTAATGTTGTAAATGACGTTGGCGATGATGATGACGATGAGAATGTCAATGGCGATGGCAATGATAAGATGGATGAAGAGGAGGACGATAGTTGAAGACGATTATGACGAAAACGGTGACATTGACGAGGAGGGTGACGATATAAGTTGACGATTAGGATGACCATTATGATGACGATGACGAGGACGAATAGGGTGCCGTAGATATTGAAGAAGATGGTGACGTTGACGTGGACAATGACGTTGACGAGGCGGGTGACGATCACGATCCCGATGACAATAATGATGACTTTGACGATGACGATGACAACGAAGATGAAGATGATTTATGTAAATTTCTTAATGATGATCCATGCATTAACTCGATTGCACGGACATACAAATCTGAAAATAGCAATGCATTGATTGGATGATCTGTTTCGAAGCAAATCAAATGTGTTTACTTATATACATCTGGTGAGATACACTTATTAATAGAAACTAACTGTGCTCTATTCTACAGGGAGGATGTCTTCGCACTCTGTCCGTCATACAATATGCTCACCGGTTGATACTGTGCCTGGTATTCCAGAGGGGTCGCTGTATGGTAGACCTGTACCGGAAGCGGTAAGATACCTAATACTGCAGTTTAATGGCGGGCTATTCTCGGTTCACTGAAGCTAAACATGATCTTAAACTTAAAAGAAGATAAAGCCCAAACCAGTTTCTTTAGCTGATATGATGGATATCTTTGTGAAAAACAACTCCTTCAAGGACTAAAGAAACTCTTGCTCCGTTTGGGAGGTATTCTTGTTTAATAGTCATGTATGGAAGCTGTCATTTGTACATTTGTGATGTCATATTGCCACGAGGACATAGAAACTTTCAATTTCACTTTGTTTTCATTTTCCTATTTTAAAGGGTGCAGATCGCAAACAACAATACACTATGCGCATGCCCGTAATCAACAATTCTGAGTAGGAAGGACACCAACACTTTTAGAAGGCACAATATTCATGTCCTGAAACTTGTGAAGATTTTGTGCATATTATGGTGATGGAACAGATGAGATTCGAGGAACAGTAGTCTGCATGGGCGGGGGGGGGGGGGGGGGCACGGCCCTATGTGATCAGCCTGGCTACGAGCCTTACTATGATGTAAGTCATGACGTAATGAAAACGACACTGTCTCTTTTTTTCCCCTTATTTGCAGAAAACGATTATGTTCAACAGCGTCCCCAAGTGTGGGAGCAGAACTTTGGTTTGGGTATTCTGGGATTTCGTACGTCAATTCGCAATGCCAGAACCGGTATATATTGAATATATGTTGAGCATAAGAGAATATGAAAAATCGGTACGTAAAGCTTTACAACATTAACTATGTTTAGATTACAAATAACTTTTTCTCTCAGACACATTTTATTCTATATCCTACGATTGTTTGTATTTTAATTCAATCTATGATAACTAAATAGATTGTGTAAACATACAATGTACGCTTAAACTATAACCTTCTCGTTACGTGACGGATAACTTAAGTCAAGGCGAGATTTGTTTCCTATTTATGTTGATCTATGCTAATATTTATAAACATAATTTCCATAAGTCATTTTTCATTTTATTCTGTTTGAAGATATCGAAGATCAGAGAACAACTAGCCGAACAAACCAGACCTGGTTTTATTCACGGCCATTACAGATACGCAGAATTACCAGAGTAAGGCATCATATATAGTAATGCAAAAGTCAACAATTTACAATATTATAGATTTGACTTATTACATATGACATTTGATTAATAAATAACCTAAATTCTGATTAGATTTTAGTATCGCCGAAACATTGACCAATTTCTAGTTGTAGTTGTCTAAATCAAAACAAGAAGTTGTTTGATGATGGATATCCGAGTTGGATCGTTACAAATCGCGGGAGATTTAAATTAACTGTGACAGAACTTCATTGTTTTATGTAATTTCTGGCATAAAAGATATCTTAATATCATCAAACATGACTTGCATTTTTTTCTCTGACAACTTTCAATTCTTGTTGTTTTAATTTTTGCAGAAACGAGAGACCTGTGTTTGCCAGTATGATACGAGAGCCATTGTCAAGATATATCTCCTGGTTTTATTTTATGAGGCATGGAGATGCCGACATGAATAAAACACAATTACTTAAAAACCTTGGACCTCATGCCGCAAGACCGAATGAGGTAGGCTGTCAAGACAAATATAGGACTAAGATAAAGGAAACCAGAATAGCTAGAGAAACACTTAGTAACACTCTTATCTTTTCTTCTGGGATTACTACAAGACTAAAAAATCGGGCCTAAAATCATTCCTTTACGTAAATAACTCTGTTTGAATATTCATATGTATGGCGCTTTTCGTTTCCACGTGTTATAAAACGGACCAGAATGATATATAATAATAAAAATAATTAACAGTTCTTATATAGCGCAACTTACAATAAAGTGTCGCCGCGCTGTACTTAACCCTGGTCATTGGTAACTTGTCACACCTACACACCAAAGTGTGCACAATGCAAACAATTTCTCCTGGGGCACCACAGTGCACCACCGCCACGTGTCCCCTGGGGGACTTCCCATAGGGTGCAGCCACAAACCGGCGCACGCAACTATATTTACAAGTCACCTCGCAATATGATATATTACCGACGGAAATGAGTGTGTAGCGTATATAGGCCTATTATTCTACCTGTGTGATACTATTAGCCTGAAGCAGTTAATATTAACAGCTAGTACTTCTACAGTACCAATCTGAATTTTCAGCTGTTTTAACTATATCTATATCGCGATGCACTTTTAATAAATGAGGATGCATTTACCATATGCCCACAATTTTCTTTAAGGTTTTTATATTATAGGATTATTAATGTTCTCAACACAGAACATTTTCTCTTAACTTCATATAAACAACTGGGTTTCATTTACCGTTTGTACGTTACAAGTTTTGGAATATTTTGAGACCATCAAAAGTCTGTTTTCCCATTGAGTTTTGTGTCGCATCTTAGGAATTGACCTGAATGGTCTGTGTGTTAGACTTAGCAGCCCAGCCACTTTGTATGATGAATATCGTATGTTTTAAAGGGAAATTTATCAAAACTTAAAAGTATTGTAGAAAGATAACCTAGACAGATTTTAACGGTCTTCACTTTTTCACTATTTTTTGCTAATCAATGTTTCCGGTTCGTCATTTGATTATGATTTCTCGATTCTATAAGATTTCACAGCTTCTTGTTTCTTTTTTACTTCTTTATTGATTTAGTAATATTTTTTTTATGATGATGAACTGACAGATTACTAACCGGGCATTCTTTATTTTCCTGTTAAGACCTTAGATGAATGTTTCCATAACAACCGTGCTGACTGCAAAGAACCATTTTACTACGAATTAAATGTACGACTCTTTTGTGGATACGATCCACAATGCGAGTAAGTTAGTTCGTTCTTTTCACAAC
>KN891802.1:14232-38995 GCA_000934455.1 Apostichopus parvimensis
TAAGGAGTACAAGAGCATCAGTCTTTTTATTTTTGAGCTGAACTTCCTTGTCAAGAATTTAATCTGTTAGCAATGAGGCTTTCTGGGGTTTTTTTTCCTTTTCCTTTTTTTTTCATCAAGGTTGGGGGGAGGGGGGAGGGCAATGCTAATGATTATTTTGGGTGGAGTGCAGAATGGAGTTACTACTAAGATATGAACAGTATTTGAATTGAACTGGGAGAGGATTTCAATTGGTAGCCTTGGCAACACCACACAGTCATACTACCATGTTGGTAATAGGAGACTGGGTACAGTGTATTTAGTTTATGTACAATATTCTAATTATGATCATCTGCCAATTCTTTAAAAAGCTTTTTGTCTTAGGGATTAAAATAATAACTAACATCAGCCAGTTTTGCTTTCTGCTCTTATTCTTGTCTGTAAGTTTGTTCAAACTAATGAATGGTATTCGTACATTTCGTGCTGCAAGGAGACTTGTACTATTTTAAAAGTATTTTAAAAGTGCCTTTTAAAACAATGCATTGCAGTGAAGAATTGATGCTGTACCTTAGTGTTTTACATAGAGAGATTAGATGGAGAAAATATCAGTTGTGTTGAGGGACACTGTGAATGATGTTATGTATACATTTCAGAAATCAGATATGAACAATTTTGATAGCCTATGCAATGTGAAATGTTCTAGTTGAGAAAAATTTAGTGTTAGCAAAGAACAACAAAGCAACCTGAGAGTCCTGCCTCTTTATTGTCCTTCTTTCTTAAAATATCAAATTGTGAATCTAAGGCAATATTTATATTTTCAGGTGTCTTTTTTCTTCTTACGTTAACACAATTTTTGTTCAGTTAAACTGTATAGTAAAAATCACATTCGTAAGAATCGTTTTTATTGCAGGAGTTGGAATTACCCTTCACTGTCAGTCCAAGTTTTTGATACCAATCAAATGGAAACTATGGATTATCTTTACACTTTGCAGCTACCTTTACCAAAAACAAAAATCCAATCAAAGGCAGTTTAACTAACAGAATTCAAGTATGAGTGTCACAGAGAATTTCAAACTTCAGCAAATATTGTTTTTTAAATCTTTCAAAAATGTTAGACAAAGGATTTTTTTTAAATCTTAATTTGTGTTTTTCTTTTAATGATCGGACACAAATGAGCATTTACTTTCCAGATTTTGAATTTCAAAGGAGAAGAAACTTTTGAAACACAACAGCAACCATGAAAACAAACAGTTTTCACTCTGTGGTCGATTGGTGATGTTATTTCTGTTAACAAAATTTTTTCCTTTTTCCAATTTTCCATTGCTGCTTCTTATATTAATAAAGATTGGGACTTTGAATACAGTGGTAGTCAAAAACCCCCGAGTAAGAAAGGTAAACGGAGAAGAAAGAAGGGTAAGGAAAAAAAAAAAAAATCGATGGACGTGTGAATTTTGTGAATGGATTCCCTTCTTCAAGCATTTTTGAGTGTTTTTCAGTTCTTGTTTCCTTTATCTACCCTTAACACCCCCCTTTGATATTTGGACACATGTTTGACCCCCTTCCCCTCCCCTACCCTTCCCTTTCCCATCTTTTTCTTTTCAATTTTTTTTTCTACCCCTCTAAATATCTGAACATAGGGGATACTCTTCTATAGAACCTTACATTGTTCAGTGAATTTGTTACTATTGTTATATGTTTTGTTCCTCGTATTTTGTTTTATCAATTGTAACCAATTCCAGAAGAAAACTATTGTAAATATAGAAGAAGAAAAAAAAAATAACCATTCCAGCAAGGGTTCTAAGCCATTAAAAATGAACAGATTTTTTCATATTTTTCATTCTAATTGAGAAAATTGAAAAAAAAAGCAAGAAAAAAACTAGTATTTAACAGATTCAGGTTAAAAAATGTAATTTGATTAATTTTGCTGATATATACCATTTCTCTAATACCTACTTGATACCCTGTATGACGACTGTCTTGCATTCAGTTTCCATAATAATTTTAACCCTTACCCTTGTTTTTTCTTTTCCACATATTGCAGGAGATTCTTCTAAAATCACTGTTGTATTAACTAAGCTAATTTGTCTCTGTATTTTAATAACCCCTGTATATATACCATTGGGATGAATTATGCTACAGTTCTATTAATTTGTATATTCTTTGTCTATTAATGTTATAGTCCTGTGATGCAATCTGTAATTTATGGATTTTCTTTCTCTGCAGCTAAATGTACCCATACCTCTCTAGGCATGTCTAAAAGATGTTTAACACTGTTAAACACTGATAAATACTGTTAAACACTGTTAAACAGTCAACACAGTTGGCTTGGATTTCAAGAGGTTACAGTACAATGGGGCTTCATTATAGAGACAGACCCAAACACACATACACAAAGAAATATGAGAGTGCCTCCAAATACTATGTATAGTTTCTCTTTTCTTTCTCTTTATTTTTTTTTATTTTATATTATGATTGGTAATGTTACAATCCAGTGCAGTAGTGAACACATCTGTCCAAAATAAATCATTTAAAACATGAGCTTTTCTCCACATTTATGATTTTGATGTCTGAAATTTTTCCCAAATTGTACACGATAAAACACATATCAATAACCGCCATTCCATTTCAAAGTACATGCCTGCCTGCATTGTTGTCACGGCGACGTCTGACATCGGTAGAAATGCAGGGGAAAATATGCTGTCGTAAACTGAGGACACTTTTCTTTCATAATGTATTACTAAGATTGCCCGACCTGATATGTCTAGCATTGGTACTGGATGTTGGATTGGGATTGCTGAGCAGTAGAGAGTACTAGATGTAACGAAAATAATTAAACATTGTTTATGAAAGTAATTAAACATTGTTTATAGTTTTTGTATGTGCCATCACAGTCTTCTTGGCAATCAGAGTATCATCTGACACATCATTTGTTTTCTTCCACAACACAGTTGTTTTTGGCCTCTCATGGTCATCATTTTGTCTAAATGAGCACCAGCCAACTTTTAGCACACCTTGCAACTCATTAATCTTCTTTAGGTTTCATCAATTTCCTTGATCGTTATTTTGCCGATTAACTCTTGTGTGTTCTTTTATGTATAAAAAAGTCAACACTGCAGAAAATTCATTTTATGTCTGTCAAGTATGTATATATTATATATGTATAGAACAATCATGTCAAAAAGAGATCATATCCTTCATTTAATATTTTTGTGTGTTCATTTTCTGAAAATTTCAGGGTCTGGTTGCCTATTTTGAATGAATCTGCAGTTTTCCTGTATTTTTTTGATATGTGTTTATAAACTTAGGTGTTAATAGACGTTGATGTCTTTCTTTTTATTACGAGGCCCTTATTTTTTTTGGTGAGCAAACTAGGAGATGAACATGCAATAAGACGTTTGGATGACCCGGTTAAATATTAGCTATTACATCAACATCGTGTTATTCTCTAATTGAAAATTGTTTGCACTCATCACATTTTTCATTTGAAATTAAGAATACAGTTTCTATCATAAGTAGATATGCTCCTATTTTGATAATGTCTGCCCTGTGTGTGCTGTTACCTGAGTCAAACCCTGATTTCCATTTCGAGTAATTTTTTTATAATTTTTCTCTTGCTTGCAGGTGGTGGTGATGATGATTCTGAATCGGATAGTGAAGCTTCGGTTCAGCAGGTCAGGGATAGCATGTCGCTCGCATCCTCTCACTCCTCGGATGATGAGGATGGGGATTTCGGAGACTGGAAGAAGATACCTCGCAACGAATCTAAGATGCCAGGTGTGTGGAACGATACTTTCAAATGTGTCTGCCAAATTATTTTGGAAAGTTTGTTTTGTAAATAAGTTGGTCAATAATGTAACGTCTGTCGTGAGCACTTTCTTTGGCTTGTTTAAGGGCATTGGTGAAGAACAAAACAAAATTTACAAATATTAGAATAAATGTACTCCCTTGTATGTATGGGGGTTTGGGGAGGGGCATGCTAATGGCTGCCATGATGAAAGTAATGTAATGAAAGAAATACATAGTTAACTTTTGACTTAAGCATCAAAATTAATAATTATGTTTCAATACAAAGTATCAACACCAAACAATAATCCTTCACCACTCCCCAACATCTGATTTTATTTTAATTATGGATCACAAGCAGTTGCTTTTAGGCAAAACTGAAATTTGAGAAATATCTACATTTGGTTTCTTATCTTTTATAGATGCACTCAGGCATGTACCAGTACACAGCACTCCTAAAGGTATTTACCCTCCTCCCCGTTTACTTGGTTTTGAAAAGCTAGTGTGAATCCCGTCATTATTGTATTTATGAATCATATTAATTAATCGCTACTCATCAGAGTTTCAACTTGAATCTTTCTACACATCCTTCTACAAGCCATCGTACATCAGAACAGTCTGGATAGCTACAGTTTGGAAAGCTTTTCATTAATATTTTTTTCATATATATTGGAGATTGCAAGTTGAACATGAATGTTTTACTCAATATTTTTCTCATTCTGTCATATATTATTGTGTTAGGATTTTTTATTCACTCATTCATGATGTAGTGTTGATATAATATTATTCTTTCAAATGTGATGTAGCATTTTTAAGTATTTAATGTGTTGTGTAAGTGTTCTTTTCCTTTATGTCATGTCTTGTGGTGTTATTACACTAAGTATATTATTGAATATTTCTCTTTTTCCTTTTTCTTTGTTTTCTGTCAGTTATTTCTGTTTTCCCTCCTTCATGTGGTTTTTAATTGTTTTTTTTTCTTCCTGTAAGATTCAGAAAGAAAGAAGAAACAGTGGCCGGGAGAACCAGTTACAAACATCACAGACAGCGATAGAAAAGCAGGCATCGGACAGAGGGCGGAGATGAGGATACTGGACCCCAAGCTGCCCCCTGATAAGGGTGCCAACAGTCCAACTGGTAGTGGAGGAAGTGGATCAGGTGAGTCCTTCATACAGAGTAGATCTGCCATTCAGTAGGATAAATGCTGTACATTGTGTTAGATATACCTCATTCTTAGTGTGTACGATACTCTACCACTCAGGTGGGCCAAGAGCGGGTCCCTGGATGTGACCCTCGAGCATATCATGAGCAAAGGTTTTCAATACCCTATCAATTTGGCCTGCAACACCTGATGACAAGAAAGGCATGACAATTGTATAATTTGAGGAGGTTTTGTATACAATTGTCATGCCTGACATAACAGATGAAGAATGGGGATGTAAAACTTTCTGATCTTTTATCTGACCTTATAGTTCAATATTCCCAATTTCACAGCAGTAGGTATATTCAAAAGTGTTGTGGCCTGCTTAATTGGGTACAAACTTTCAATGAGGCCTACGAGAATTTATATTTTATTTTTTTGTTCTCCATCATCAGTTGAGAGTCAAACTAAAATTCAACTAGTATCTCAGAGGCCAGACATCTTACCTCTAAAGGGGATCATGAAGAAGCCCAGGTCAGATCAGGGGTCGTATAATGGATCAGGTGGATCAAATCTGAGCTTGACCAGGAAACCACAGATTGTTTCCAGCCAGGAGAAGATTGCAGTTGTCGTTAACAACCATGGAGATTCTGAGTGAGTGTAGACACATATTTCAGACATGGACAACAAATTTACAAATTTGGAGTTTATGATGTTGTGAAGTTTAATAGTACTATAGATAATCCTATCTCATATCTAATCTATCTAATATCTAATATCCTATCTATAATCCTAATACTATAGATAATCCAATCATCTCTGTGAAAATTACTTGAAGAGATTTGACAATGGTCGGTAACCAGTAGCCCATCTTGCACCTAGCCGTTGAGGGCGTCGTGGTCAAATGGCTAAGGCAATGGACTTGCGATCTAAGGATCACAGGTTCAAGTCCTGGCCAGGTCATGACCCCTGCTCTGGTCTTATATATCCAAAATGCTGAAGTTACATATGCTCCCTCAACTGTGTTTATTTTAGTTTTTTAGTGGTTTTTAATTGAAGCCGGTGACAACCGATTCCAGTTATAGGATTTACTTTGCTTTTCCTGCTTTGTGCATGACGCTACTACTTGCACTTGCATTTACTCAGAAGTATTCGTCTCAATTGACACCCCAATATCTGTTGCTGTTACTAAGGAAAAACTATTGGTGCTGCTCGATTGATTATTGGCCGATGAAAATGTGAATTCTTTGAAATGACATTCTCAAGTGTGTCCTTTGCAGACAAGTGTTGTAATATATGTGACTACCTAGGGCAGTGTGTGTTACCGTGGCACCACTATTAAGCTAAGGTTAACAGGTCAACTTTCACCCTTACTTATGAGCCAGCTCACAGCAGTACGGTCACATCACATCACTTTAGAGACGATTAACTACCAAGAGGTACACAGATGCGACACAGGTTGATCGACTCGTGGGTTCATCTTTATTATGAAATAAATGTATAGGCTGGCTGTGAATGTGATTTAGTGTTAACACTTATGACACAAGAATTTCAAACAAACTTATAGCACCATATCACAAGGCTTCAATGACAGTATTTGCAGTTTCTAGTTAAAGATTTAACATATTTTTCTTTTCTCTTTTTTCGTTGCAGTCATGAGACCTCAGTGTGATGATCAAGCAGAGAGCTTCCATCGATGTCAGCAGCTCTTCAGTGTACGATATTAAAAAAAAATTTGTTTGAAAAAAACAATTTATATTGACTCAATATCTTTTGAATATCATGTGTTTTTTTGGTGAACTTTTTTTCCTTTCTGTTTTTCATGTTTTGTATGATTATTGCAAAAACAAAGTGTGAGGGGGTTTGGTGTCTGCCTCAAAATAAAGGCACAATAGATGAGGAAAAAGAACCAAAAAAACAAAGTTAAGGTGAGCACGATATTTTCTTGAAAAAAAGGCTGAATACTTTTTGGAATAAGTCACTGCCACGGTTGACTTTAATGCGCCGGTAAATTGAGAGAAAAGGTGTGAAAAACTGCTGTGAGAAAGTAGTGTTTATGCAAACCTTGTTTACTATGTATATTTCTTTGCTGCAATAAGATTGTTTTACAAAACATTTAGTAGTAATGTCAAGGCACATTAAAACGTGAAGGCATTATCATGGAAAATTGACACAGGAAAGCATTGTCTTGGAACTTGAAGCATTGTCTTTGAATATTGGAACATGTCAGCAGTGTAAATCATGTGTAAATCAGGTACAAATGATCCACTTACAAACAAGCAATCATTGGAGACTAAAATAACTTATAATTTAATAGATGGTGCCATTAAACATTACCAAGTAGTAACTGAGTATCCATCAACAAAAATATCCAACAAATCTGATATCACAATAGTATTTCTTGGGTTTGCTCTTGGTATGTCTATTAGAGTCAGCAGCTAATTCAACGTAAGAAGTCTATTGAAGACACAGTCCGGTTCATATTATCATATGCCTTTATGTCAAACTCCAGATGTGACTAATATGCCGATTTGTGCAAGTCAACGGGTCAGTTGGCATTCCACGTTGTTCCAAACAGATTTCAACATCAACAAGTATGGAAATTAACTCGATAAAGTGAAATATATGTACTTAAATGTCCAAGCTGTTAATGCCCATGACGAGACTAGAGAATTCTCTCTCAAGAATTGATTTTGCAGACACTTAATTACTGTATTATATAGAATCCACTCTTGCTGTTTACGTTTTCATCCTTGACAGAGTTTTCGAGTCATTCTTTCGTCCACACCTTGACTTTGGGGAATAGTTCACGGAAATCTTTAAACGTGTGTAAATAGTTTTGTGTTTGTAAATGAGTTTTTTTTTTCTCTTCTTCAAAAAGTTAACAAATTTAAATAGTATCTGTAAATTCAAATTTTCTTATTTTCTTCTTTTCTTTTCTGTTTAATACTAGTTTTCCTTTTGGAATTTTATCAAAGAAAGACAACAAGTATTTGAAAACATTTGCAGTAGGTTTAGGCAAAGCATGTACAACTGTCAGAAATTTGGCCTTCTGCTCTGACTCGAATAAAATAAAAACAAGATGTTATTTGAACGTTGAGAAAGTATTTTGTAAGATATATTTGTGATTTGATTGTACACATTCAGGTTCTATGTTTGCAAGTTGAAAGATGGTCGTTGTATTTTAATATAAATTTAACAATTTCAGCAGTTTCCTTTACCATTTCTTACTTTTCTAGGGGGTGGGGGAGGGGGTGGTGGGGTCAGATTGGTTTGTAGGTTTTATCCAATTATTTTGTTGCATGAGGTCTGTTAAGATTTGGGTAAGGTGTTCAAATCATGAGCACACAGAATGATTGATTGAAAACTTTAAATTTGAATAGTTCAAAATCAGAGGCACCTCATAAGTTTGTCTTATGATGTTTTTGTGAGGAAGCAATTAACAAAAACAAAACCCATCCGAACGATGAAGATTTTTGAAGATAAATCAGCAGCATGTTGGACTAAGTTGGTTCTTATTTTGCTGTTGATTAAGTGTTGTTGATTAAGTGAGCCAATTGTTATTTCTTCGGACATAAGTTTAATACCTTTGTATGAAAAAAACCTTTTTGATTGTACTTAGTATTCACAGTACCTTAGTTCCATTCAGAAATTTTTCAAAAGTACCGAATGTGATGTAGTTTTTATTCTTGTTCTACGTAACTATTGTTCTTTTTTTGTTTGTTTTTTTCTGAAAGTAAAATAAGACTTAAGATATTCTATGGCTGAGACCAGTTTTCTATGTGTTTGTATAGCCAAAAATTCCATGAGATAAAATGAAATAGCTTCAACTTGAATGTCATATTTTTTTTTTTTGTGCTTTTCACTTTCGAATATCAACTGAAATCATGTATTCAATTTCTGTGATTGTAATTAAATGTTTTCAATTTAGCCTGCTTAGATTATTCCATAGTTCAACCTTAGTATTTTCAGAGAACATGGAATTGTTTTGCCAAAGAAATTATTATTTTCTATGTATGTACACTTCATCCCAGTTTTTGAGCCTAACTTTTCTTGGGACAGTTCTGGCAATTTTGAAAAGCCAAGTAACCAGAATACCGAGAGGCAGTTGGACAACGAAAGGCGACAAAAATGAAAATGTCAAGGAAATGTTTTAAACTCTGGTTAGTTGATATCAAGTATATTGTATGGCCATTATTTTACCTCAGTTTGAATTTTGCTACCAAAGTTTTTCATTAATCCTTGGTTGAAAAATTGTTTTCCATGATAAATATTTGTCTGATTGTGTGTTCCCAAAATTTGTATTCAAGTAAAAAGATGACGTACGATCTTGTTTGTTAATCTTGCTATAAAATTGTAAAGTATTCAAAATCGCTAAATATTATTAACAAGGTGAATATTATAAGTTTGAGATTTTACTTTTGCTGGTGGGTGTTGCATAAATGTTGCTGTAGCTAAGGACCTAAGAGGTGCTTTGTGAGCCGACCTACGGGTCTGTTGTGTAATAAATTTACAGAAATCTGGAAAGCTGTCGACTTGTTCCTTTCTTCCGTCGTGTCATTCCGGCAACAGTTTGAAATTAAATCCAATCACAGATTACACCCTGTAACTGCTTGCTCGATAACCAACAAATCATGGTGTGGCAAATATGAGGTTAGATTACTGATGCAGCGACATTAGAGCACCAAGACGACCCCACACCAACGTGAAATATTCATTTTTAATTGAAAGATAATCTTTCACATTCTAGTCTTCTCACTGCCTCTTCCAGTCAATTCTTTTGTGACCTGTGATACAACTAATCCCTCCTACAAATTTGCAAGGAGTTGCTATGGGAACTACTTTATTTTTTTTTAAATTTTTATTATATTTTATTTATTTATATTTTTAATTAAGATACAAGTAGATTTCTTCTTTGTCACAACAAAGCCAATCAATGGGGACCATTGGTGAATCTGCGGGCCTTATGTGGCTTTCATAGATCTCATGGCAGTAGGAAGGACATGGTATGGTGGCTTAATAAAAACTTTTGAGATAAAAAGTCAAATTTTGAGGTAAAAAGCCACTGTAACATGGAGGTGTTAGTTGTTACAATTTTGTTTTCTATGAGGATCTGTTTGAGTTTTTAGTGCTATTTTGGCTATGGTGTTTCAGTTCTGCTAGACAGGTCATGTAGCATGAACATAGACAACTAGAGAAGATATCAAACATATTTTATTTTCTTACTTAATGCCAAAGATAAAACAGGCAATGTGAGAGAGCATTAATGATATTCTCTTCTCTCCTTCAGTTTTATTCTGATGCAATGATGAATAGTATAATTAAGACATAGTAGTTAAATTAATTCTAATAAATTCATAAAGTAATCAGTCTAATGAACTTACATAAACACAATAGACGTGTGAACCCTTTCATCTTTTCTTCAGATTTCAAAATATTAATAATACCAGGGATAAAGGTTAATATAAGCCGCTGTCAAAAGGGTATCGATATTGGCAAATTGATGGTTCATAAATATAGTGTAAAAACTATTTATCTCTTCTCACCCTCCGCCCCAACCCCCCCCCCAACCCCCCACCTTCATACTTTAGATGCAAGGTAAATTGAGAAGGGGAAAATCCAGAAAAAAAAACTAATCAAAAATTCTGGAAAATTGACGATGGAATTTCTTCTCATTTTCAAGGAAACTGAGATGAGATATATGGATATAAATCTGAAGTCAAATAGATGAGCATGAAATATTTCAAAAAAAGTTCACAGAAAATATGCTAAAGAGTCTTTTAAAAAGGACTTTGCAGTTCGGTAGACGATATTATTTTCCAGCTTTATGAGCTTCTTTTAATTCGGTACATTTCACATCTTGGAGTAGAAGGCGAGTTCATCATTCATCTCCAGTTTATGCCACGCCCTCTGCAGATCATGTTCGTTGTAGTATGTACACAAAAGTATGAACTTGCTCGTGGAAGTAGAAGTTCCTCGTTCAGCTCTATAGAGTCTAAAAAGCTTCTGTACAGTTAGGAAAGTTAACATCTGTCCCTTTGAAAGTGTACAGACACCAGAACAAGTCAAGGAAATGAAGTTATTAAGACATTTATGTCAAAACAATTTGTAGATCAAATTGCTCCTTTTGGTGTCTCACATTTGTCTCAGGAGAATTGCAGACCTATAGCTTCGAGTGTGGAATTGTATTTGGAATGTCTCACTGGTCTGGTTGGGCCTCTGTACTGGAGTGAGACTGGCCTTCTCCTTTGTTGACATTACTAACACACACCCATTGGCCTTCCAATGATTCCTTCCACAAACTCACCTGTGTGACAAGAAAGAATAAAAAACAAGTTGGCTTTTTTTTTATACTATCACAAGTCCACAGGGTTTATTGTAATAAATAACACCTTCAGTAAAGCTTTGTTATTCTGACCGTGATGTGTTCACAATAATTCCTGCACAATCTACAAAAATATTGCTCTGCTGGAATCTCTGAAGAAATTTTGTTTTCCAAAGGTATATAATTAAATCCATCCACCGTAAAATTGTACTATAGACCGATTCAATATTTAAATTTTCAAAAGGACATGATAAATGACATCTTTCCCCTCCCCCACCCCCACCCAATGCAAAGATACATACCACTGTTATCAATTTCTATGACGGGATCCATAACTGACCTTCCATGAAAATGCTGAATTTTGGCCCCAAACTGCCCAAAGATACTTGAAATTCCAATAATGCTCACCTCTTGTTTCAATATCAATAAGCAGTTTGCTTTTACTCTCTGAGCAATTATGTACATTTAATTTTGTGTTTTCAATATCAATTTCGATATCTACAGATAAAACTTCAGTGGTTACATCATGCATAGAGAATTTGATGTGTATGAACTATGTACATAATAAAAGAAGAAATAATACCAGGATTCCGTGAGCAAACATCTTGCTTTACGTGATTAAACCAAATGGAAAGACAGCGAGTTTTGTTTTATAAATTAGTATAAGAGAGTATGAATTGAAAGAAACTTAAAACACTGATGTCTGAAGATGAAACTTAGGAGATTAAGACTCGGTCTATAAAAGCCTGGAAGTTCACTCACTTTGTTGTCTCCACCTGAGACGGCTAAGATATTGCCTGTTATAGACCAACTGACATTCCATACAACATCACTAAAGGTGTTCAAAATCTGAAATGGAAGATACATAGAATTGAGCAGTTGATATTCATAGCAATGCAAAACATGTGTACAAGCATATTAAAGAGCTCCTGCTTCAAAAATCAATTTAGAATAGATTTTGAATTCTAAATAGAGCCATTATACTACAGCAGTCTCTTTCAAGCAGTTATGTGTGGACCCTTGATACTAAAGTCATATGTGAATTTTACTGCTTCGACTGTTTTATTTGTGGAACCTTAATGCTTAAGTCATCTGTGAATTTTACTGCTTCAGCTATGTTATATGTGTGTGATAGGAGTGTTAGCTCAGTGGTTAACGCCTGTGCCTTTCAATCATAAGGTCCCGAGTTCGAGTCACTCCAAGATTAATGTATGTCGTCCAGTTACAGAGTTGGTGACAATTGACAATTCACAATCATGGACGTTAAATATGAATCTAAGAGACTGACTTCGGTCAGCTTGCGGTTTTGATAAGCCAATTTGGCTTCTTCATGAGTTCCTGCTTGCAGGAGGATCTAAAAAACATACATACATACATTACATACGTACATATGTGGAACCTTAATGCTAAAGTCATATGTAAATTTTACTGAATCAACTGTGTTATATATGGCCCTTAATGCTAAAGTCACATGTGAAGTTTACTGCTTCGACTGTGTGATATGTGGAACCTTAATGCTAAAGTCGTCCGTGAATTTTACCAAATCAACTGTGTTATGTGTAGACCCTTAATACTAAAGTAATGTGTGAATTTTTCTGCTTCGACTGTGTTATATGTACACCCTTAATACTAAAGTCACATGTGAATTTTACTGCTTCGACTGTGTGATATGTGGAACCTTAATGCTAAAGTCATCTGTGAATTTTACCAAAGCAACTGTGTTTTACTGTACTACATCAGTCAAACTAAAGAAAGGCTGACGCTCACCATCCTTAAAATGTCCAGAACATATCCTAAATTCTTAAATAAACTCACTTTTGGTGTCCACGAGTTCCCTGCACTGTCCTCATTCGTCCATATAATGACTCTACCATCTTGCGAACATGTCGCTATCATACTGTGTGGAAGGCCAATAGAGGGCGCCCAAGCAACGTCCCTTACCCAATCACTGTGAGCCTCTAAAGGTTGGCATTCTTGCTGCCATTCACCGTTCTCTTCTCTGAATAAAGACAAAGGAAATAAGACAGTTGTAGTTTACAAGATGTCTATGGATGAGCTTGTTTTGTAGTTGGTACTGTTCTGTGTTTATCATCCACAAAAGAAGATATAAGCTGCCAAATATGCTCTTCCTTGCTATCGAAGGACAAATGCGGATTAAATTTGGGTTTCGTCAACTGAAACTGGTAATCTCATTGCACATATTTGACTGATGGTATAATAGATAAAAGTCTCAAAAGGAGTTTATTCACAGAATATAGTGTGATCTAATGATTCATATATTTCTGAACAGTAATATGCCTGGCTAGACAAGTCCCATTGCAACAACAAAAATAATACTTTCTACCAAGATGTTACTCAAAATACTAACAGGGTTGCTGAATTATAATTACATTCAACACACAGATTGTGTACTCTGTTGCAGCCTGCAAGAGAGAATGCTACCGGAGTGCCTAGAATTACAGTGCTTTTATAGACAGATCCTTTCTGGCAAGAAATGTTCTAAAAAGGAAGATTATATCAGATGCAAGAAAGGGTGACCACTACCACACTGCAATGCTAGCATTTTTATATCCAATAGTGCAAAAATTAACTTTCTCTGTCAAACTTGAGAAAGCATTTCAACAATCACTTAAAACTTTCCATTTTAACTACTTTTGTTACTTGATAGTCAAGCTTGCCATGAAGTATGCTATGTTATTATACCCTGTGAAATAAATCAACAGATAACCAAATGTTGACTGCAAACCACATTAAGGTTGGCATCCTGGTTAAGTACAAGACGATACCAACTTATACCCTATGCGGGATGTTTGGCTATATACGGAGAAACAAGGCTTTTATTCAGTCTGCACTCTGACCAGTATTCTAGCATAATTTTACCTATACTCATACTCACCTTGGGAGAATAGTAACCATACTCAGGGAATTTTGAAGAAAATCTAACAGGTAGATACTAATGCAAGATTGATAACACTCACTCTCTCACGGCTTAGAAACTTGTACTCCTACTCATTACAAGGTGAATGGTACTTGTGTTTGTACTTGTGGTGTTGTAATAGTATTACAAGTGTGGTAGACACTACTTATTAACCCAATCAAAAATAACCAGTCAAACAATGGTAGTACTTACTTCCAAACCTTTGCTAAATTGTCACATCCCCCTGTAACAATTCTTTTGACATGTGTTTGTGTTTGTGTAGAAGGGGGCTCTAGTAAAGATCCTGGTTGAATAGCAGGTGCCCAGCTAACTGCATTACAGCCAATCTGCAAAGGGAAAAAACAAAAGTTTTATTGGATCAAATACATTGATGACAAGGTTGAAATTTGTCAAGATGTATTAAGATTATATTTAAATTATATAAAAAATTTAGAATTTTTTTAAAAAGTTTTAATGAAAACTATTTGCACAAAGGTGGCATATGCCCAAACTATTGCTTATATGTAACTAACACCTCTAACAACCACGTTTCTCCCACCTCCCTCCCCATCCACCCCCCTCCAGTTAGGGTTACCATCCGTCCCGATTAATCGGGATTGTCCCGTTTTTGAAAGGAAAAGTGAGCATCCCGGCCGGTAAGACAAATTGTCCCGATTTTCCCGGAAACGAATATACGCAGTACAAGTTTTTCGGATCAGACTCGCAATCGCCAAGTTATGTGTACATAAACAGCTCGTTAGCTGCTGTAGCAGACGACAACTCGGTATGGTAACCCTGTAGTGTGCGGGAATACGAATCGATGTGCGTCGTTGCGATAGAATTGAGTATCGTTACTGACGTGGGACGTTCAATGTTCTTCTATCTATCAACAAATGTTGCCAGTCTACGTGTCCGTAGCATGAATTACATTTCTGAAATAGGCCACATATTAGGCAAACAAAACTAGTGAAATCAGCCTTAAATATTGCACCATTTGACTTCTAGGTAGGTCCCAAAATTAAAATTTTGCAAAGGGGAGGGGGAGACCCCCTCCCATTAGACTGCTCCCCCAGATCAGTCCCACTTTCAGCTCAAAGAAAAATGGTAACCCTACCTCCAGTCCCCTTACATAGCAGTATGGCGTTCATAGGGAAGCCAAATAAGTAACGTAATATATAAAAAGTCTAATAAGTTGTGCATGAGCTACAAATGCACATACTTCAAAGTCCATAGAGTACATACAGAGGGTGTATAGGATTTGTGTAGCAGTAGATACTCACATTATGAGCAGTGATTTTTTGAGCTTCCCATTTTCCATCTTTGTGAGTCAGAATGGACACAGATCCATCTGACGATGCGGCAGCTAAGATTAGTCCAAACTCGTGAGGAGCCCATGCCACAGAATTAACTGAAAAGGGTAAACACCAAAAAAAAAACATTATGAGAGCCTGAACAGATGTATTACTTTCATACAAATGACATAGCTGATTGGTGGATAATAAAATGTAATAAAAAACATCATTACACAGAGACATATCTTCAAATGAAAGACTATAGATTAAGAAAAATTCACTAAATGGGGGTTATCATACTACCCTACCCTTGGGTCATCCTGTAATCATACTACCCTACCCTTCGTAAATTCCTTTATCATACTACTCTACCCTTGGTGCATCCTATGTTACCATACTACCCTACCCTTGGTTCATCCTGTTATCATTCTACCCTACCCTTGGTTCATCCTGTTATCATTCTACCCTACCCTTGGTTCATCCTATGTTACCATACTACCCTACCATTGGTTAATCCTGTTACCCTACTATCCTACCCTTAGTACATCCTTTTATCTTACCACCCTAACCTACCATTGGTTCATCCTATGTTAACATGATAACCTAAGTTCAGAGTTCATCCTAAGCTGTCATAATACACTCCTTGTAGATTCATACTGTGGGTTTTCCTTCCAACTTACCTGAAGATTCATGCCCTGTATACTCGTAATGTTTCTCCCATATGCCATTGGTTTCTTTCCAGATGATCACTTTCATGTCATAGGAGCACGAAGCTAAGATATTACCGTACATTGGATGAGCCCACGCTACCTGCCAAACTGGACCTTCATGCCTAAGAAAACAGATAAAGCAATAGGTCATTATGGACTATAACAATGAAACCTCTATTGATTATTTTAAAGTAGAAACAATGGAAGGCAATCAATTAATGTGTGGTAAACATATTGAATCACTAACAGTACCTACATTCAATACTGTTATTATGCTTGTATGTAAATTATTGGCCAGTACTTAAGAAATGGCAGTTGCCACTTCAGTGTTGTGATGCCTGAAGTTATCATTACTAACCCTTCTGAATACTTGACTCACTCCAAGAGAGTTGGCTACACTGACATATCTTGACAAGCACAATCATTTCTGATCCCCATTACTTTTCTTAGTGCTGAAATGTCCGTAGAGATAAGCTGCCATTGTTGAGCCCAACCTGGTGTCTCTTTGCAATGTTTAATACAGAGCTGAGATCTGTTCCAGTGCATTTTGAAAATTTTACAATTTTTAATCGATTAAAATGAAACTGTACTTGAAAATCAGAGTTGCTTAAATAGTGATAGAAGACCATATCCACCCCAACCTATGTCCTACCCTACTTCTATCCCAACCAAACACTTTAAAAGCTTACCCTCTCAGATCTGTCACATGGGTATGCTGTCCGTTATTGACATCAAACAACTTCACAAATCTGTCTGATGAGCAGGTTGCCAGACGGATGCCATAAAAATCCATCTGTGCATCATGCTGAAAAAGCAAAAATTAGGAGAAAGTAACAACAAGACTTTTAATTCACTTCTGGACAGATATGATTCTACACTTCTTAATGGTACAATTTGATATCCCAATGAATGAAAATAGACTATTTCTTTACAAACGTCACACACTATTTCCTATGAAATTGTCCGAAGTGACTTATATAATTCTCAGTATTTTCCAAAATTAAGTTATAAACACCAATTAGCATCATTATTGATATCACTAAACATTTTAAATAAAATGTTTAGTGATATCAATAATGATATCATTAACTTTAATGATAACCTAGGGCCTACGTAATTTAATAGCCCAACTCACAATCATGTCTTCATGTGCAGTATCAATGGAGTTGATGATGGAAACCTGTAAATAATAATAAACAAGACATTAAAATGATACTGTTATGCTTGTCTGAGAAATAAAAATATGATCATAAAAAAACGATGTCACATGGCTATCAAACTTATCAGCAATGGTTGATACAGTTTAAGCTACATCTGTCCAATCAAGTTTGCAATTTCATTTTACCATGACCAATAATCAAGAGTTTGAGAAAGTCTTAATGTTACTGATGATCTTTTTATGAATTTTTTTCTGATATGTACACGAAAAAAAGAGTCAGAATATAGGCGTAGGTCTATATATTACTATACACTACTCAGAATATTGGAAGCTAGAAGGAACCTATTGTCTAAGTCTTAGAGTATGGTCAATTATGACACACTTAGACCTGAAGTTTACTCATCCAATCACAGAGATATCTATTCTAATCATAGGAGTGTTAGTGTTGGTGGTTAACGCCGGTGCCTTCCAATCATAAGTTCCTCGGTTCGAGTCACTCAAGATTAATGTATGTCCTCCAGTTACAGAGTTGTTGACAATTAATTCATAATTATGGACGTTAATATGAATGTAAGAGACTGATTCGGTCAGCTTACGGCCAATGAGGCTTCTTCGCGAGTTCCTGCTTGCAGGTGGATCTAAATACAATCACTTTGGTAACTCACAGTTTGTCTAATGTTGATCTAACCTAGGCCTAGGCCTATATAGTATATGGTCACTCTTTTAGTTTTACGTTTAGATTGTAACTTGTTGGCCAGTTGAAGTGGGCAAACGTAAGTTTAATCTGTACCCATAATGTATTGTTATAATTTCAATGCCTAATTAATGACTTGAAGATTCCATAAAAGGGTCATAGGCTCTCTCAAGTTTGTACAAACTTGGCCTAGCCCTGCAGTAGCCTAAATTACCACACATTCTCTCAGTTTCGCGAAACTAGACTGACTTCGTAAAACTAAAGCCTAGGATAAGCTATCTCTGTGTTACATTATACTTCTTGAAGAACATAAGCAACGAGGACTATTGAAAAGGTGTCGGAGATTAAAATGTTCCAAGACACCTTAAACAAGGCATAAAATCAATAATGAGAAGAAACTCACCATTTTGTGTTTAGTATCGTTTGATTTGTAAGGAATAACCGCTTTGATAAGCAATACCGGCTAACGTGTACAGATGACGTCTACTTGTTAGAGGCCAAAGGTCATACCTTTCAGCTGACGCACCGATGTTGAGCTCACGCTGCGGCGGTAGAAATTGTTGATTTATTGGACTAAAACATATAATTGATATAACGATATGGCTAGTTTGTATAAGTTACTTCGGTTGAAAGGATCAGGAGAGACAAAATGTCCACACCATGGACCCCGTGGAAAAACGCCCAACAAGAAGCCCTTAAATCATTATTCCAATGCTTAAAATACTTTTCCAAAGCATCGCAATTTTCGGGAGCATTCCATTCATTCAAAACCCTCTTTTTTCAAAGAATCATTCGTTATTATTGCAAAAGAGATAGGGTTAAATATGATATAGGTATTACAAAGTGTAGAACATACAATAGAAAGAGATTGGCCGGAGACTAGTAGGAAAGTTTACACCTTGTGGAATAGAGTAAATCAACGAAGAGCAATGAGAACAGGCACAAGACAAGACTTTTTGTAACGTAACGTACTGCCCTTTTTTTAAGTTTCTGTAGCCGCGAAGGATAGTTATCATTGACCCAGACAGAACTGCAGTAAGATAAGTAAGGTACGATAATGGTAGCCTTACTATAAATTTAATGAAGGATTCTTTTTTTTTTGGCATTTGAAACCCCAGTCAGTGGAGAGTACGTCCGATTTTTTTAGAAACTTTGAGGAACACATAATCAACGTGTTGCTGCTGACAAGTTCAGTAAATTATTATCATTGTAAACACCTAAAATGAAAAAATTTGACACGGTTAATTGTTGTAGATATTAAGTCCGTTGTAGCTAGATGGGATATGGAATTGATGCGAGTAGAGCCTACATCACAGAAAAGGTCTTTCTGACATGTATTGCAAGTTTGTTATCCTTAGAGAGGACGCAAACCCAACCACCATATTTGGTTTGTATGACTCGATCTTTGTAAAGAACAAATCTCCAAAAACAGCTAAGAAAATCCTTGTTCCGTTGGGAGATATTCTAATTTAAAAGTTGTGTCTGTGAGTTTCTATTTTGTAAATCTGTGATGTCATAGTGCCAATGGATCTAAAACCTTTCACTTTCTCGTTGTAGTTCCGAAACCAATGATGATTAGGTTATGTAACCAGCTACAGTGATTTTATTCAGCATGTGCAAAAAAACCTCAGTCTCAATTATAGAAATAAACTTGAAAAAAACACAAGACATTGAAGAACATATGTGACCAGATGATGTCATATAAATATATTCGATGTGGCGATGTCAGTTTTCATAGCAACAGTTTCCATGGTAATGTTAATTTCCTGAGTAGCTACTTCTGGGGGGGGGGGGGGAGGAAATGTGGTGGAGAATCCCAGAGCGACTATGCCACTGAGGGAGGGATCAAAACGTGTCCGTGTGTGTGTGTGTACGCGCGACGTATAGGAAAATTTCACAATAATTTTATCACTGTTAAAAGCATGATTCTGGAGTCAGCCTGGAAGTTACACTGAAGTGAAGTCAAACGATAAAATGCATAAGAATATAATACAAATCCATGGCAACCCGCTGCACAGATGCTTGAAACAAATTATGTAATGTGGAGGTCCAACAGTCTCAATGAATGAACAATCAATAAGGACAGACTGTTATTGTCAAGGGCAATTGATCAACATTGACCCCACCCCCCCCCCCTCAAAATTGAACCTTTCATTCAGTTTGTACCCATTGAACTAGGTAGAAACTGAATGTGGGATTATGGAGGAATACGAAAGATATGCAGAGCAATTGGTTTGTTCCATTCTCTCAGTAGGGAACAAAAAAGCTATGTAGACTTCACAGTGTAATATAACAATAACTCAAACAAAATAATAACATAGATTGCATTTGATTAATCGCTTTCTAAACTGTAGATGTTATTATTTACGTCTTACCGTTCCTTTATGCAGTCATGAAACAGGTCAGGTAAAGTTTACCCCCCTACATATAATTATAATTGTCCAAAGTCAATTGGCGTTAGTTTTGAATGAGTGTAGTACATCGTTGGTACATTTTTCAAAACATGAGTTTTATTTTACGTATACGTAATATATCTAGTCTAAAATATATTTTAGGAACCATAAGGATTATCCATTATTTTTTAATCTAATTTTGCTGCGATTCTGTTACAGAAGTCTTTAAGAATAATATTATGGCATTTGCACATCGGACTTATTGTGACTAATTCGCTCAGACTCCACAGCAATTTGTGTCTAAATATTTGTTCAAAATTTTTTCATTTAGACGGAGGAGAACATAATTTGGTGCTAATTTAAGTAACTGAATCAAATCGGCACAACCATAGGCGGCGGAAGCGGGGGGGTCGGGGGGGACACGTCCCCCCCTAATTTTTGAGTGGGGGGGACGTCCCCCCTAAAAAATCAAACCAAATCAAAATTAAAACCAAACACGTCGAACCATCAACGCGATGTGAGGAAATATCGGGAAAATAGATCACAAACTTCGTCAAAAAGAAGGAAACACGAGTCAGTATATTTGGAAAATACAAGTAGTGGCTGTATTGCTAGTTTCCTGACTTCTAGATGAATAGTGAGACTGCGACTGGACTAAACGCAAATGCCAATTTAAGTGACAGCCATATGACTCAGTCAATAATCACTGCTATGTATGTTAGCTGTTCAGCAGAGAATCAACACTATTTTGCGAAGTGTTCGCCGCTAAGTGTAATCTACACTGCATGGCTGAAAAACGATCATAAATATATTTGTACGCAAGCTAATATTTTATTAAATCTGTAACTTTTTAGACCCTAAGACATCAAAATATTTAGTGCACGAATACACTATTAGGGGTCGGAAATAGCGATTTCCTGCGATCTGAGGGGTCTATTTTACCCAAATTTTTTTTGTACGCTCCGCGCCAACCGATGGTGGCGCTACGCTTAGATAGTGACTTCGATATCCGTCCCCCCCTAAAATTATTGGCTTCCGCCGCCACTGGGCACAACATAAGCTTTCTGAAACCGTTTGAATCAAGAATTGTTTTCACCTTCAATTGTCAGCATTACGAAAAGAACGGCTAAAATTTGCCAAATAACTATAGGTTTTTCTGCACAAAAGAGGCTCACAACCCATGTTCAAAATGGGTCCGCAAGATAAAATACGCCCTCTTCCAAATTGCTTAACGCAGTGTTTTAGGTTGCAAGCTGTCGAAAAGTAAATATGATTTTCACAACGTATATTCAGGGACGGACCCGCCCCCCCCCCCCTCCCCACCTCCTCCAGGTCCATCACCACCAACCTGCCTCCTATATATAACTAACGGCTACATACATTGCGAAGATAGTAATAATAATACTTCGAAGTATCCATTAACATAAGCATATATATGATTAAAACAAAGCATACGGTCAGCTTTACGTAGGCTATAGGCCGCTTGTGCAGGCTTTATGGAAGGATTTTAGAAATAACGAAGCGATATTTTGTTGTTTCGACATAAACCTATAGAAGCGGAAACCATTCCTTGATCTTCTTATACAAATTTTAGAAGTTAAGTTATAGGTATTGGTAGGTGATCCATCATCCCACGCGGTCGAATCGCATGTACTTGGCAAGTATCCAACCAGTCTTTACCGTTAACATTCCTAAATGTTACTGGTCTCTTCTTCCTCATCATCTTCATATCATCTTTATATCTGCTTGCTATATCGCAGTATGTCTCGTCGAACGGTAGTTTGGACCAATCATGGACGACCGACTCCAGCGTACCGTTGTTTCTCCACGAATGATACGCCAAGTAGTCATCGTCTCTCGCATCTAATTCTATGATATATTTAGCCAGTGACGTCATACTCTTGAAATCATAAATATGAATGAATGAATTAGGCGGTGCGATTGCCTCGTAATCTTCCTTCAAGGGACCAAAGACGATGGGAACCGCTTTCAATATTTGTAGAGCGTTCCAAAATTTCTCAGTGATGTATCCTTGGCACGGGGCATTTTCTAACGCTAGTACAAATTTATATCGTTTTAAAACATTAAAACAATTTGGTTCGCAACTCAATTTTCCACATTTTCCGTACGTGTCTATACTTAAAACTTTTTGAAAGGTTTCCACAAATGTTGACCTAGGCCACCTGGTCTTATCACAATTACTCGACAGAAAAGCGACCAATCCTGTTTTAGCAGACAGCAGTGCTTTGCCATCGAATGACTGTATCTTTGGCGGAGTGTCGAATTTTGAATATCTCCCATAAGGCAGAGGAATGTCGCTATGTAAGTCGTAAGTTAACGTCCAATGAAATGATTGAGTTCGCGCTCTTTTAGGAACGCTTGTATTTAATCCTACCCGAACTGGTGGCTCTAAAGAAAACATGACCCATCTTTGGCTAGGTGGACGTTGCTTCAGTAACTGGAACCAGTTATTTGATTTAAAATTTCTTAACTCCATATAAAGATGTGAGAATAATACAACGTTATAATGCAATAAATTCTGTCTAACAGGACTGTAATGGGCATTCACACATACATCTTCTGCCTCACAATTTATCAAGCGGTCACGAGTTTGTGGCACTGTTTTACTCCAAGACTGTAAATGAAATCCCAAAATAAGAACTGTGATATTTTCACAAGATGGCGGGTGTCTATTTGTCCCATTCTGCACTACATTTGTCTTACCCTGTCTGTTTTTTACATTGAATGAAGTATCTTGGTTTGAAGTGTGGCTGGTATGATTCACAGAGCCAGAAAACAGTTTCCACGACAACGAAAGTATGGATACTACCACTGTACCATACATTAAACACCAAACAATTTTGGCTAGAACCCTTCTACGGAGTAAAGAAGAACCGAAATATCTCGCCATTGGTAAACGTCTCCAAAGTTTTATCACATGTTCCAGTACAAATCTAACAACTTCGTTGAATCTTTGAAAGCTAGAAGTCCGGCCGACTGACTCAAGCATTTTCTTAGATTTCCGTAACACCCGTAGGTAAATATAGCAGCAACTTAAATATCGCTGTGTTCATAGACTGTTAAAAGAACGTATTTAAATGTACGCGGCGAGCTCGATATTGGAATTGTACACCAATATTCATTGCACACAGCCTAATAATGGCCTCGTTTTAAACAAAATATCCACTTCTTCACGTGACGAATTATTGTTAATTACTGATGCGTATAGGCGTCGTTTATTCACAGACAAATGAAGTATTCCATACAAAGTGAATTGGACCTTCGGATAAGGTAAATTCCCTAAATTTACCGCAAATTTGTAACTATAATATACTGACTGCTTTTGTTTCATGGTTTTTAAAGAGTATACAATCAGGATGTAGATGTTGATCCATGGACACAATATTGTGGAGGGAAGCTATTGTCTGAGGGGCAAACAATAGTTTCTTCTTACCCCTGCCCCCCCACCCATCTTCCCCTCTCATCCCCTCTCAAACCAAATTATCTGCCCTAGTTGCAGGCCTAAGGAAATATGCTTTGAAATGCTATACTAATGTGATAAAAGTATATACTAAAACACATACACACACAAGAAGAGACTTTGTAGCTCTGCCAAGTTTTCACTTGTTATTTAGTGCACAAAACTTTTATTGACCATAATGGGGAACAATACCCACAACTGAACAACACACAGTCAATGTAATATGTACACGCTCACAGGACATTGCATTGTAGTTTGCGACATATAATACACGGTTTCATAAAGATGCTATACAAACATGACAATACTATGTAATGACTTAAATAACCAAAAGATACAACACAATCAATGAGCTTACACAGCAGGCTGGATATCAAGTATTTCAATGACTTTGTACCAAGATTTGTTACTATTTAATGTCGCCACCACACCCCCGCCCCACCCCCATTTTCCGTTTAAAATGTATTGCATGAACACTTACTGCAAAATTACTACAAAGCCACTAAATCCATCTTGCTTATTTTTCTGTTTGTTTTGCTTTATTATATATGTTTTTTATCAATTGATAATGTTACAAAATTCAGATTTTTTCCCCTTCTTTTTGAACAATTTTCACATTAGTTGGTTCGTTTATTTCTATAATTAAATAGTGAACAATAATTAAATTCTTCGAAATATTGGTTCGATAGTGAAGCGCGAACACCCTGCTCAGATGCTGCATGCAAAATCGATTTCAATAGAGCAAGTTTACTACATAAAACCTTGTTGTTCGCTGTAGCAATCGATGTCAATATAATACTCCTCATATTCACAAATGGGAAGAAATAACTAAATGTGACCAAACTAGAACACTATGAAATAGCAAAATGTGACAGCCAAAGAATGTCTCATA
>KN891808.1:10419-23972 GCA_000934455.1 Apostichopus parvimensis
TATAATATTATATAATATTCCATCCAAAGGACACGTAACAGTGTTGGTATGGAAGCCAGTTTCAGTAATCGAAAACTGATCAGTCTAACTAAACACGAGAAGCTTTTTCAACAGCCGTGCTTCCTATATGTACCATATTCGCACTAGAGGCCTACATTAATTGAAGCATTACTGATTTGAATATAGTCTTCAAGAATTGCGGTTTAGAAGAGGAAACACGATGGGACAAGGGGGTAAAAATGACCGAGAGTAATATGCAGGACGCCAGATACGTGGGTTGGGCCGGGGGAGAGCGGGAGGCAAGTTGCGGGAACATGGTCCTTCGATCATTTTCTCAGCTGCAATGATTTTCCAGGCACTGGTGTGATGTCGCCACACTGGCGGCAATTTGAACACTATAGACTGAAGATTACCCTGACTACTCCATAAGTCCCACTACCCATTAATCTCAAACCTGTGACGGGGTCCCCTCTTATGGCCAAAGTGTTGATGGAACGATGGGAAGGACCACACCGACGTAATGTGATTGATGATAGTCACTTGCGTTCAGTAGTCCTCCATATTCCCTACCCCCTCTCCAACCCCCCCCCCCCTCCAATCCCAGTGTTCTAGGAATGATGTGAGTCCTTGGAACACGTTTGTGCAAAGTTTATATATGTCACACCTCTTTGCAGGCATGGATGCATTCACATTATATGAATGCATCTCGCTTGCTTGAGAACGTCAGGGTCGGGAACCCTTTCCGGTCTACCCCCCCCCCCATCGTAAGACATGTTTAACACATTACCACAAGTCCCAAAAAACTTTGCAACCCCTCCCCCTCTGCTCCTCTCCCTTCCCCTTCCGACTATAACTACGGTAAAAAGTTGCAGTGACGTTTGAACTATGTGGTTTATAAAGAATATATTAATTCCCCTCCAAGTCATCAGAAAAAACTGATCACTCGAGGTTCAGCTCAACAATACAACAATCAACGGAATGTCCATATATAATATACTGCCAAGTGCTTTACACTTACCAAGAAATCTTTCTACAATGAGGAAAACCATGAACACGATTACGTCAATATGTATAAGGTTACATTAGTATGATGTTTTTTATTCTTTCCGAGCTTCATCGAAACATTTAATTAATATGATAATCCAGGAAAAGTGCTACATAATCGATTCGGTGAAATTTACGTTATTTTTGGTAATGCCACTTCTGTTATATTTTTCATTTGGGATTTGAATTTCTATGGTGACATAAACGACGTATATAATGCATATCACAAAGGAAAGAAAAGGCTATTGTTGTAGGGTTAAAAGTGATGAGAACCAATGCAATACTCTTTCGTTACAAAATTTACAATATTACAATAAACGCGTTGGTTCCACCTATGCTACTCCCCCCCCCCCCCTTATTTCCTAAAACACCCTGAAAATACCAGCTATTGTTGTACAAAGCTTAGTCCATCGACTGCTATATAAATTCATATTGTTATTGAACAAGGTATACGATAAATATGTATTTATTTACCAAAATTTCAAATGAATATTCAAATCGTACAAGTACTTCTCGTCAAAAGGATTTAAGTAATCAAGGCTCATATCAACTGAGCATTAACCATACATACAAAAGTGAATTTTAACATTTTGCGATGCTTTTCGATATTATTTAAAATAACAATATAATAATATAATATTATATAATATTCCATCCAAAGGACACGTAACAGTGTTGGTATGGAAGCCAGTTTCAGTAATCGAAAACTGATCAGTCTAACTAAACACGAGAAGCTTTTTCAACATCCGTGCTTCCTATATGTACCATATTCGGAATAGAGGCCTAAATTAATTGAAGCAGTACTGATTTGTATATAGTCTGCAAGAATTGCGGTTTATAAGAGGAAACACGATGGGAAACGGGGGTAAAATTGGCCGAGAGTAATATGCAGAACGCCTAATACGTTGGTTGGGCCGGGGGAGGGGCGGGAGGCAAGTTGCAGGACCGTGGTCCTTCGATCATTTACTCAGCTGCAATGATATTCCAGAAACTAGTGTGATATCGCCACAGGCGGCTATTTGAACAATAAAGACTGAAGATTAACCTGACTACTCCATCATTCCCACTACCCATTAATCTCAAAACTGTGACGTGTCCCCTCTTATGGCCAAAGTGTTGATGAAACAATGGGAAGGACTACACGGACGTAATGTGATTGATAAGAGTCACTTGCGTTCGATTGTCCTCCATATCCCCCCCCCCCCCTTATCCCCAGTGTTCTAGGAATGACGTTCCTTGGAACTCGTTTGTGCAAAGTTTATATCATGCATGTCACAACTTTTTGCAGGCATGCATGCATTCACATGATATCAATGTCGAGCCTGCTCAGTCACACTGTAGATAAAGCTCAGAATGAAATCAGTTAAGCATAAGATATATATATGTCGTAAGATATGTCGTAAGATATGTTTAACACGTTACCACAAGTCCCCAAAAAACATGCAACCCCTCAACCTCCCCTCCCCTCCTCCTCCCCTACCTTCGCCTTCTGACTAAATCCGGTAAAAGTTTGCAGTCAGTGACGTTTGAAATATGCGGTTTAAAAGGAATATATTAATTACCCTCCAAGTCATCAGAAAAAAAAAACTGATCACTCGAGGTTCCGCTCAACAATACAACAATCAACCGACGGAATGTTCGTATATAATATACTGTCAAGTGCTTTACACTTACCAAGAAATCTTTCTACAATGAGGAACACGATTACGTCAATGTGTATAAGGTTACATTAGTATAATGTTTTTTATTCTTTCCGAGCTTCATCGAAACATTTAATTAATATGATAATCCAGGAAAAGTGCTACATAATCGATTCGGTGAAATTTACGTTATTTTTGGTAAATGTCACTTCTGTTATTTTTTTCATTTGGGATTTGAATTTCTATGGTGACATAAACGACGTATATAATGCATATCACAAAGGAAAGAAAAGGCTATTGTTGTAGGGTTAAAAGTGATGAGAACCAATTGGTAAACAAAAAAATGCAAACTCAGCGAGTTACCGGTACTCCATTGGTGTCCAATTATATAACTTTCCAAATTATTCGCATGCATGAGAAGAGAATATGTAGACCGATAAAAGCATGCATATTTTAAACTAACAAGAGAGTGACGTAATAGTTCTCATTGTCGTGTTATAATCAAGCAGCAAGTCTACATTATTTATTTATTTTACAAAATTTCTATAGCGCCTTATCCAATCAGAAATTGCTCTATAAGGCGCTTTACAGTAAAATACATACAAACATGATATACAAATATATAAATCGATATACATCCCGTGTGACTATTCAATACAACCGTAAATAGCTATTATATAGGTCCCCCCCCCCTCCTCCCCCTCATATCTAACAAAAAACGAGAAAAGAGGAGTGATAACTGCTTGTTCATTGTGGTGTTGATTACTTTCGTTAGTAAGAAATGTTTTTCATATTGATCTAAAAACAGTCGCAAGACCGCTAAAACTTGCCTTCCTTCAAACCGCATAGTGTATTTTATGACCACCATGCACGACCAAATACCGGGGATATTTTACAGTATAGTTATACTGTAATCTCTGTTTGGATCGGTTAATGGTACATATATTGTCGAATGGATAAACGCTGTGGCATTAGAAGCGAGTAAAACGTAACAGCTGAGTGATCGTGGGTTCGTTCCCTGGTCGGCCAAAGTATGGTTGCTTTTTCATCGAGTAGAAATTCCATTCTAAAGTAGTCGGAATTTAACAAAACCCAAACTGAGCTCAAACTGTTAATTGAATAAGCACCCGATGTGAGGTAAAGGTACAACCATCACATCGTTTGTATATGAGGAGAGGAGAAGGGATAAGATGTTCAGATGCCCAGGGGAGGGCTCCCCCTCCCCTTTGAGAAATATTGGTAAAATGGAGGGTGCTTAAGGGCAAATTGGTGGCATCTTTTGCAACTTGTGAAACATTTTATATATTTATGTACTCTACACTTGGAAGGCAATTTTGGTATTCTGTCTGCCAAAGGGGAAGGAGTCTGAGACCCTTGGTTTCATTCTGGGGAGGGGGCGCTAAAATTCCTCCCCAGAAGAATACGTATTTGCACCCCTCCCCTTGAAGTGTAAGTTACAACACATTCGGCCTCTTCCACAGTATACTTGTGGCTGTTTAGCGCTATAAAATAACTGCATTCCATTCCAGGCTGATTATTAAGCCGCTACTACTCTCGGCTAATATGTCTTGGCTATAAAATATAATAACCATTATATTGCAAAATCATGACAAGGTACCTTTTGCTTCAGATTTTTACCAGTTTGCAATTATTTAGCAAATGGAAAATCCAATTGTCAACAAATATTCAAGGCTGTGTCGTTAGCCTGTTTTATAGAAACGGTACATTTTCAAAATAATACTTGAAAGCATGTTACGCGAGAAAAGAAGTCTCTCGACATTTCCGTTTTATATCTGTACATTAGACCATATGCAGGACTACGTATTTCACGTAATCACTTAATACACGAAGGGCGCAGCCAAATACCAGGGTGGCTTTAGTTAGATCCCCGTCCCCTACAAGAAAAAATCCCCAACGGTAAGCAAAATATTTATTTAATTGTGGGGGCGTTGTGGTCAAGTTGTTAAGGCCGTGGACTTGTGATCTAAGGATTACAGGTTCGAGCCCTGGCCAGATCACTGCGTTGTGTCCTTGGCCAAGGCACTTTATCTCCATTGCCTCTCTTCACCCAGGTGTATAAATGGGGACTTGCGAGGTAACTTGTTAATATAGTTGTTTGCGCCGGTTTGTGGCTGCATCCCTATGGGAAGTCCCCCGGGGGACACGTGATTGTGGTGCACTGTGCATGGTGCCCAAGGAGAGATTGATTGAATTGTGCACACTTTGGTGTGTAGGTGTGACAAGTTACCAATGACCAGGGCTAAAGTTGTACACGCTAAGGTACACTCTTTGGGGTGTGAAGAGCGTTCTAAATGCTGAAAAATAAAAATAATTTAATTGTGTACAGTACAACATTCTTCAGCATTGTTTTAACAATTTTATAACATAAAACCAGTTTGCATCTAGGCACCCACTTCCCTATTGCCATTTTGTCTCAAAGGGTGAGGACCCCTCGTCATAAACCTCTCCCTAGTCCCCCGTGTTAGGCTTCATGTTGTTAGTTTTGTTGGAAGCTTTTGTTTTGTTGCCTATATTGTGATGCATTTTTTTGGGGGGTGGGGGGGGGGTTGGGGTTTATCTGTTCCACGTTTCCTTTTGACAATTATTTTGTTTCGTTTTGCTTTTCTTTAAAGGAATTTAAGATTGTTGATAAACCTGGTAATAATTAAGTTACTATTGCAAAAAGGATATATCATCCAGGCTACCAATTGTATGCTTATATTAAATTATAGATGAGACCCGTATAGCAAGAGCGACATTTTTATAGGGGTCACCAAAGTTTGGATGATGTCAACATAATGACGAAATTCAAAATAATGAAAACGAACCAAAGTAAGAAAATATTTGTAGCTGCAAATTTTGGCCGAAAGCGAAATTTTCCACCATTCGTGATATGGCAAATTTTTCACTTTTGACCAAAAAAAATATTGAAAAGATGATAATCATTTGTCGCAATACAATGTTACTCATCCTTAAAGTGTAATAAATTTAGCGCAAAATGAGTTGCACCATGCAGTTGCAATTGGGCCACACATTTAGAAAGAGTGCATAGTCATTTATTCTCACTGAAAGCCAAGAAACAAAATTCAGAACGATTTGTTTGTTTTTCTCTTGAATATCAAGGCTGTTGATAATCGATTGTGGTTTATGGTGGAGTGGATACATTCCGTCACATTTAGGATAAGTTAACCATTTAAGAACGCCTACACATTTTACTGTTATGACTGTTTTCATTGTAATTACATTTAAGTTTACAACTTTTCACCTTTTTCCTTGCACATTTATTCAACATAACAACCAACATTACAGGTTTTATGTTCTGCTGGCGTTTCTCAAAGCTAAACCTTTAATAGGTCCCATCTATGTTTCCAGATTACAAAGATATATTCAAAATTGAAAAAGAACATAACGTGCGATACATTAATTAACGTTGTACCATCGTAACTTTGTTTGTAGCATGAACAAACGTCAGGTCCGTAGCCAGACAGGGGCATAGGTGGCCATGTCCCCACCCTAAAAAAACTACTCCCCTCCCCCCCCATCACCAATCTCTATATTCCACCAGCGTGCATGTGTACGAAAACTTTACAAAAGATACAGGACACAAGTATTGGTGCCCCATCTTAAATTATTCGTGCCCCTCCTTAAATTGTTGGTTCCCCACTCCAGCCCAACTCAGAATTCCTGGCTACAGGCTTGTCGCCGTGACACGGTCATGTATACATATATCGTGCAATCCAAAATGAAGGAAAAACAAGACTTAATAGGATTGACGGTCTGAGGAGCTAATGTTTTACATACAACCTTATGAATGTGATGATGGAAATGTTGAGATGAAATTGACAGTGATTTTTCACCCATGTTAGTTTCACAAATTTATCCACTATCTGATTTGACCTCACATCACTGAAATAAACGCCGTTTCACCGCATCTATCAATATTGTGGGAACAGTCATTGATATACGTGGGTGTCGGGTGTAAAAATGGTTGAAAACAACTTATTGAGCGGGAAACAGGAGTGCAGACTCACATATACAGACAGCGGAGTTACTAAAACGGGAAATTATAGAATGGTCGGATAACAGGCCCGTTATTGCAAAGTCATTTGTTTTTCATACATCTGGACCACATGGTTGAGTAACCGGCATATGCTTTTAACGCAACCATAAATACAATTGATCAGGGGAAGCTGGGTTCAACTTTAGCAATGCGTCGCCTATATATACCTTTTAGAAAATATAACTACAAGTATATCGGAATGAGTACAAAACACAATATTCTCCCGGCAACCCTCAGGGTAAATATTCTTTATTTACCGTGAATTAAATACAAGAGAACTACTAAACACACTTTTTTATTAACAATCACTCTAAATAAACACTTAATATCTACTAATGCAGAGGCGTGCCCATCTTATCATTGCGAATTAGTCACTTCATCGGCGAGTACCATCTAGTGGCCGGGGAGAGGGGGGGGGGTACATGTACACTGCTCCCTCGGGTCACAGAACCATGAGTGGATGTGCCGGCCTCGAACAGCCTCATCTAAGGGCGTTGACTAGGACAAACGTCAACCAGTCCCACAGTAATTATGGTGTTTATAACATCTGTAACCTAATTACTATTTGGAAATTATTATAATGAATTTCTATAATCTTCTGGTTTGTCACTACTACAGATGTATGGCAGCTTGGAGTGCCTTGGTGAATGGTTACTGTACATTACTAATGTTGTTAAACTCAGTAATTACAATACAAATATATAACAAAGGGTTCAAGGGGTCAACAGTTTCCTGCGATAAGTAAACTAACTAACAAAGTAAATTTAATTAATGTGAGATATGAAATAATATACACAAAGGCACAACTTGACATTGGTAGACTCTCCTACCTAACGCATGTGAAGTACAAGAAGATATTAATAAGGTTGACTTATACAATCCATATAGCATATACGAGATTCAATCTGGTCACCTCATGCAGAGTGAAACATTAAGGTGTATCTTACCATATCTAGTCGACGTAGCAATACATAAAACTATCGAACATATTAATAATAATAAAGTGAACCTTCAAAAACATATACTGTAATACGCAATTGGTTGTTAAACACACAATTACTTGCCTATGTTGCAATCATAGAAATAACATAGCCTAGTGCTCAATAAATAAGTGGCCTGTCCATCCCTAGTCGACATAGCAGTGATAAACTATAGGAATGCCCCATTAATAACTAGTCTGCTGGTCGCCCTAATACTGGATTCGGAATGGGGGTGGGGGGGGGGTTACCTATACCTGTCTCCCACGGAATACTAAGATAATAGTAACTTATGACGCTTAACAAACAAAGCCAAACACTAGCTTGTGGTGAACCAGATATGTCCTTCAAATACCATGATATGCAATTCCTTTCGGCATGGTTTCTATTTAACATTACTTTGTTTTTAGTATTCCCTTCTCTCTACGCAGCATGATATCAATGATGCATTTATCTTGGATTTAGTAATCAAATGGCATCGCTTTTAGGCAAATATATACCAACTCTAAGGGTATAATATCTGTATATAATTTGACTCACATATAAGTTTTCATACGATTTAACAAAATCACAATTAAGTATATATATACTGAAATACCTGTACAATAGTCAAAGATATTACCCTCCACCCCCCCCCCCCCCCCCCCCGCCCATCCACCTGTCAGCATCACTGATACAATGGACATGTTGTAGTCCTAGCCCCATGCTGCAGGCTCGGTCCTCCTACATCAGTGCTGTGGGCCGTATCAGTGATAGGATGCAGGCGTCGCACCACAATTATTCATTTCTCCGTCGACTAAAACACATTAATTCGTCACATTCCAAGGTCAATAAAACATATACAGGAAGTCTCAATGGATATGTCCCACCCACCCACCAAACGATATCTCGTGGCACATGCAAATTTAACCACTCTGACCTTTTATAAGCTATAGAAGAAGTAAACATGAGCATAGTAGGCTATAACCGATAGGCTATACCACCATATCCCATCTGTCAGCTCTAGTTACGGAGTCTTCCTCTTACACCCAATTATTACTTAAAGAGGCCTTAAATCATCTTTCTTGCCCCCACCCCCTAGTATAGCTATTTTAATAATTATTTGTAGTGTATTTCATCCTCTTCAAACATCCAGGCATCAAAAATGATGATAATGACCATAAACATACCAAACCAAATAAGTTACGATTGACAGTAACAGCTGATTCACATGCTAGCATACTATTGTACTGTAATATTAAAACAGAATTAACAATATAATTGTTATTGTATAATATATCATTGTACCCATTTAATATATATGCAATAATATCATTGTGGATGTTTTATATTACATTATTATGATACAATATCATGGTATGATACTATGTGAAACGGGTAATACTATATGCAACAATATTATTGTAAATGGTTTATATTATAATACTATGCAACAATATTATTTGGGATGTTTTATATTACATTATTAGGATAAAATATCATTGTACGATACTTGTGAAATGGGTAATGCTATATATAACAATATTATTGTGGATGTTTCATATTACATTATTATGATGCAATATCATTGTACGATATTATGAGAATCTGGTGGCAGTAAGCCAATGTAGAGACTCCTCTAGACGGGTCAAGTATACACTACTTTATATAATTGTGGTATGCTACCTGTATTGGTGCCGTATGACGTATATATCTCCAGATGCGTTGTCACTTAGCCGTCATCAATAGCGAAGTAATTGGCATTATTCACATTCAAACCGAGAGAAGAAAGACCTCCTCGTGACAATAGCCATATACGACAACAATTAGTCTCCGGGCAGTGTTAACAGCTAATGCCTCTGTTTGTATACATCGGTTTATTAATGCACCACATTTCCGCTAGGAGTAGTTTACGAATTACTCAGTAGACTCATGTGATGTATAAACTATCAATTGTTGACATAGTGTAAAGAAGCTAGAGACCAAAAACAGAAATGAGTCACATATATAAAGGCTTTGAGGTTATGTCCATATTATGGACATTCATGGATGGATGTTTTAGTGAGATGGATATGTTTAACCAAAGAGATTCTCTTTGAAGGAAGGTTTCCCTTTCACTGCTCCATAGTACAGTAACCTGCTTATACACTAAACCACACAAATGCATTCACAATGCCATATAGGTGGGACTCACCGGGTGCTTAACAGGCCATTATCTATACCATAATACTCTTACCAACCACTTTGATCTTGTATCGAAAATGGTTGCAGTCAGGCGATTTATACTACGGGTCAGTTGTGAGTTTGGGCTGATTCCAAACACCATAATTGCAACAAAAGCAAAACAAAAACATTTGAAGAATTTCTAAACTTTGAATAAAGATAGGTGTCTGTACTATTCAGTGGCGGATCCAGGATTTCGCCGAAGGGGGGGGGGGGCCCAGATGGGAAATGCCTAATCGTCGTCCTGGGGGAGGGGTCTAAGGGGAGTGGGTGCCCCCCTCCCCTTTGGAAAATTTCACAAAATATGGAGGTCCTCGGTGCAATCTGGTGCTACTTTTCGTGAAAGTTTGGAGTAAAATTTATTTCCAATAAATCATGTATTCATGGTTTGCCGGGCATATATTTGCAATTTCGAGCTAGTTGCGAGTCGTTTCCTTCTCTGCTAGCTTCGTGCTTACTGGATCCGGACCAGGGGCGTCGTGCGAAAATAAATTTTGGGGGGGCCCGTGAGCAGGTGATGACTATCTAAGCGGAGCGCCACCACGGGTTGGCGCGCAGCGTACAAGAAAATTTTTCGTCTGGCAGACCCCTCAGATTGCAGGAAACGGCACTTCCCGTGCTTTATGGCAGTAAGCAACACCCCTAAAATTGATCAAAATTTCCGGCAATTTTTTATTTTGTGAAATATTCTCGAAGGAAGTGATCGCCATTTATTCCTCAGTTTACCAATCCCTCGTCTCCCAGAAGCGCCCAAAATTTAAGAAATCGAAACATTTTTGTGTTGGCTGATCCATGATTGCCGCCCATGCCCGTGAGAAGTGGTGACTGGGTAAAGAAAAAGCTATGCCGTTATTATTATTCATTTTTTTCCAAAACTACCTATCAGATCATGAGGAAAATTTATCCTGGTGGACCTATTAGCGAACTGATTGCATAGCTTAAAAAGAAGTTCACATGGAGTCCCATAATCTCTGTTCACTACATTTATCTTAACTTCCGAACTTTGTTACAGGCTTAGAAAACAATTAAAAAATTTGCCATTTTTTCATGGAAAATTGACTGACTTTGGCAAAGGTAACGGGTTGCACTTACTCTGGGACTACGTATATATAATATTGTTCAACGATGGCAGCGTTGATGGCACATTTGGTTCATTAGTTGTCAACCAGTACTTATTTAACTGTTTCGATTGACTGAATACCAACAATTTAAAACCATTGACCAAGCAGTCAACAGAAGCCCCATTCCTCGTAGGCCCTACAAGAAATTCAGTTGCTGACACTGTTCGAAAACACCTTTTTTTTTTAAATTATGACAAAATTTTTTGACACCTTTGACAAATGGTGCCCCAATGGGCACGACGCCACTGATCCGGACTGCCGCGAACGTACGTTAAAAGTGCATCGTGCTCAGTGCTTCCACACTCAAAATTTGTTTTTCCCGAAATGGAATCCAAAATTTCCCGAATCGGCTCGGTATTTCCTGAAATTTCCAAAGTGCCGTACGGCTCACCCTACCCAACACCTACATTTTTGTATTCAAATAATTTTCACACTTCGAGACTCCATATGATTTTTTTTCTTTTAATTTTTTCATTACGCATGGGGCCCTTTCCCTCGAACGCGGTAAAAAAAAAATTCAGGATTTTCAAAAAGGGGGGCCCGGGCCCCCCGGGCCCCCCCCCTGGATCCGCCCCTGCTATTGACGGATGCTCTACATAGACATAATTCCCAAGTAAGCTGGTTCGTGTTTATACGAACAGCCATTTCACTGAAATCTAACTTTATTATCTGTTACTTGTCGAGATAGGTGCTACAAGGGAATAAATGCCTAAAATATATACTTAAACTCATGGGCGTCGAGAACCAGTCCAGGTTCCGGGGACAATTAAGTCATCGTGCCCCCCCCCCCTCCTCCTTCCTGCACTCTTCGTTTTCCTGAAGCCTAATATGCATAGAAGGATACACTATTCCGTATCCCCATATTTTTCCGGGCCCGATTATCGGGAGACCCCTAATTGGCCCGGGCCCCGAGACTGTAACCTCAGACCTCCTCTCGTCATATCTATCCATATGTTTGAACTATCAAGCCTCGCCTCTCCTCCTTGCTATTACGTCCCATTTCGACACTCTACATCATGAAAATGAGAATACACTATTTCTTGAAATCATATTTTCCCTGGCCCACTCCATTATTTTCCGGTTCCTCTAATTCAGTGCATCTCTACCTTTTCTCTCATATCCCCACCTGGATGAAAATTGTTTCCTCATTCCCCGCCCCCCCCCCCTCCCCTCTCCCCATTCAAATATTTCTACAAAAATGTACCATATTTTCTTTTCAAATCACTCAAAGCACACACTGCAACGGCGATTATTTACGATTTAATCAAACGTTCATGTTATCTGTTTCGATTCACTTTACAATACACAAAATAAAATCGAATGGATCGTTATCTGTAATCCTTGGATATGGAATAATAACAGTAGGCAACGCGTGTGTTTAGATCCATGATTAATGGGTTCCTTGCTAGCACTATAGAAGAGTTTGCTTCTCAGATCGGATTCCCCGATTCTTAAGAGTTACCCCCCCCCCCACCCCAATTCCCTCTCTCTTCTCAATTCACCCCCAATTCCCCCTTGGGGTGCACATGGACCCCGGTGGAGAAGGACTGCTGTAATTGATCCCGGACCCCAGGCTGTAATCCTTTCCCCACCCCATCCCCGCCCACCTCGTCTGCTGATATGTTTAATGTGTACTAGTGAATCAATAAACACAAAAAAATAAGAATGGCTTGGAATTTATACAATTAGAAATTATCTCAAGTCAACTTCTCTTTCTTGGTCAAACGGGTAAAGGTGTTTAAGTAGGGGGCTCATTAACCAGGGTATAATGACCATACTATGTTTCGGTTGTGAAGTATAACTTGTTTTTATATATGAAATTGTTTCCCAAAAAGAGATGAAATATTTTTGAATATCATACATATGTTTTGATATCGTATTACGTTAATTAGTTTACTAAATACGAGCTTTAATCCACGATGACTCATCTTGGTATTGATCTATATGACACATCGCATCAATGACCTGATTATTGTGATAATTAAATGTATAAGTCAATTGGTGACTCATAAACTATTATCAACGATCGGAGATTCCCCCCTTCCGCTCTTGAGACGTGAACACGGTAAAAACAGAACACGGTAAGAACAAATTTCATTATAGATATGTTCCGCTTTTCTTTCATCCCTCTGCTATTTCATCATTCTGAATGAAAACGGGCAAAACATTATAACATACCTCATCCCTCACTATGACCCTATGTCATGTAAAGCTGAATTCGCCAACATTCGCTGAAAATGGAATAAATTTTCCCTTTTTTATTTGCAAACCAAAATATGTTGCCCGGACCACGATGATGGCGAACTGTACTAAATACCAATTTTCAGATGGTAAACACACACAATAGTTTCCGACTATCGGAAACGGTGCTGACTTTCAAGTCACGTGACAGAGTGACCTCACCGAAATGACTTTTTTGGAAAATGTATAAATAGCAAAGCCTATAGCTGGCTGGCTGACAGACGAGATACAGGTTAAGATATTTGCAGGCAAGACATTTGTTGAAAGG
>KN891809.1:6499-26252 GCA_000934455.1 Apostichopus parvimensis
TTGACAATTAACAATTCATAATCATGGACGTTAAATATGAATGTAAGAGACTGACTTCGGTCAGCTTGCGGCTTTGATAAGCCAATGAGGCTTCTTCGCCAGTTCCTGCTAGATGGAGGATCTAATATACATACAAACGTCCTCCTAACGTTAGGCCTCGCTGTTGTGGGTAATCTTACAAAATAACGTAATCGTACGTGTACTCCATGATAGTCATACTTTTCTACGTAGGATTCTAGACCTCACATAGATCAAACTCTAGGACTGTAGCCAGTAATACGTTCGACGCATAAGGGTCTAAAATCACACTTCACAGGAAGGACTTAGATTAGCTTAGGCCTAGGCTAGGTCTAGTCTAACTTGTCTAAGTTAAACCCTACCCAATGTCTGCTTTTGAAGAATTAGACATGAAATCTGTACAGCCAACGCCATAGTAACCGCTTCCAATTGGAATCTGACGTTTGAAAGAACCGTTCGAAGACATTGGGCCAAGCCTACTAAAACTAGCACAGATGGTAACCAAAAAATCGCTATCGTACAATAGCTCGCGTTTAGTACTGTAACTTGTAAGCGACTAACTTACGTTAGAAAAACATATCAATGTCAATGTGTAAACATGTGTTGAACGACACAGTTCTGCGAAATAAGGAGGACGTTGTTCATAAATGAGGGTTTTATACAGGAAACTCGCCAGACCCTCTGTTCGAAGTCTACATTGCGTAATGTAATGTTGGATCCACTGATCTCTACACTGTGTAGAGATCAGTGGTTGGATCGGGACTTCCTTTATTGGAGTACGCGTATGTATGGAACGCCAAAAGGACCACACTGGCATGTAGGCTACTACTACTACTACTAACTTGAAGTGTACTGCCATGTACTACCACTAACTTGAAGTGTAATATTACTAACTTAAAATGTTCTTCTACTAATTTCTATACGTATGTTGGCTATGTACGTTTTGGTTGGTCGTCAGTGTGCATTCAGTTACTGTGATCATTATCCGCCACTTCTAGCCTTGTTTTGTCAGCAGTGTTAAAATCAACGGCCATGCAGTGGCGTGCACTGGATTTCAAAAATGGGGAGCGGGTGAAGGGGGAGGTGGGTCGACGGGAAGAAGGGGAGAGGGAAAGGAGGAGATTATAAATTCCTTCGAAATATTAAGTTGAGATTGAAAAGAGGGTTGAATAGGCGGCGTTGAATAGGGGGGAGGGGGGTTGAATAGGCGGTGTGCTATAGCAGTGATTTAATTCTTCAAGTTCCCAGGCTGAATTTGAAGAATAAAAATTGCCAGTCTGAACCATTTGGCCCAAATGTTCTGTCATTATTTAGCATATCAACTATCACTAAGTGTGGAAACAGATTTGCTCCAGTTAGAACTACTACATATTTCCTACGCGAGGCAGGCCTTTCAAAGACAGTACGATACAATATCGTACCGTCATGTACAATGTATCGGAATTTGAACTTGTATGGGAATCTGATTGAAATAGCTGCACGTTTCTGGTGTAACTTTATACCATTGTATATATAGGAATACAAAACTGTGTTTATTGACCCCATCCTCAGCCCTTTCCCTACGTGCCACTCATCTGACTCACTAAAAGTTAACACTGAGTGCATTCGCTTTCTCAGTACAAAACAAAATAATCGAAAGATGCTAAGATTAATGACACTAGACATAGTAGATACAGCAGATATCCCCAGAACACAAAAAATATTTGCGTGGGGATTCATTTATGCCACACTTTCTACTGGCAAACTCTACTCGTTATGGAATTAATATCGGATTTCAACACTATTTAACTTACCTTTTGCTATTGTAATTATATCCCTTCTTCTAGTATTTTATTGACACTTTTCACGACGGTTAACCTCTTATCACGTCATACATAAGAACATGAAATGAAAATCAAGGTAGAAGCTATAGGCGCTTTCTGGTCACTTCGCCCAACAACCATTTCGCCCCACTGACATTTCGCCCAACTAGCATGGCCATTTCGCCCAACCAGCATGGTCATTTCGCCCAACCAGCATGGTCATTTCGCCCAACCAGCATGGTCATTTCGCCCAACCAGCATGGTCATTTCGACCAACCATTTATTTTACTCATATTCAGTCAGAATAATATCCCTTTTTCTATTTCACTAGTTCAATTTGATTTATTTAACCACGACTTCAAGTTTCCTTAATATTCGGTTCGTATCCCGTAACGTTAACAATTCCCGAACGTTTCCTTATTAAATTGACCAAACCCATATAAGTATCCCCGTCCGTTATATTGAAGTATAATATTTAATCAATGTTGGTCGAAATAACCAGCAAGGTTGGGCGGAATGACCAAGCTGGTTGGGCGAAATGACCGACAAGGTTGGGCGAAATGGTAAGGTTGGTCGAAATGGCAATTGGGCGAAATGGTTGTTGGGCGAAGTGACCAGCTTCCCTATAGGCACCTGCTAGGTAAATTCTAACTTCACTTGCGCCATGCATGTAATAGTTTACTTTCTGTGTACTCAGTATATATCTCAGCAATGTAACTATTTGATCAAGTTTACAAATGCTAATGTTAAACAGACTAACTTTAATAATCTCTGTAAAGTCAGAACGAGATGGTTGTGTATTTAATCACGGTTGTTTCGGATCGATTTTAAACTCTTAGTCAGGGGTTCCCTCACTGGGGCGCATGAACCCTAAGGGAGTCCATCTCAGGGGGTCCGTGAGACGTTTCTGAAAGTTAAAACTAGAGTACTTTTTGTTGAACTAAAATCTAATATAGCATATAATTTAGTAATGTACAAAAGTTGGAAGGTTAAAGTGTTCTCCAACTGGGGTCTCAGTCTTTGTTCTGCCTTTGTCTTTGTCCTCCAGAACAAAGACTGAGACCCTAGTTGGAGAACACGTTAACCTTCCCAACCATACCATTAATTGTCCCTACAGGGTATTGTCTTTGTCCTTCTCCAGTTTATTCCCTACCCCCTTCCTTAAATCCTCTCTTTGTCCCTCCACTGTTTATCTTCCACCTCTCCCCTTCCCCTGTTGGTTTCTTTCTTCTCTTCATCCCTTGTCTACTAATCCCCTTACATCTATCTCTTTGTGTTGACCATGCTCATTAACCTGTCTGTATTCTGTGTGTTATTTGTCCCTTCAGTTACTGTTACTTGCCATTTAGCTCCTGAAGAAGATCCTGCTAGGATCGAAACGTCAGGCCAACTTACTTTTACACATTCTCTTACACAGGCTCTCTAGTGGATAAGCAGTTTGCTTACAGTTTTATTTTATTTAGATAATGTCACTGAATATATAACACTGATGCTATTGAGCAAGAGAAAGAGGACATGCAGTGGTTATTATATGATTGTATTCTAATGTTTGAAATCTTCACGTATACACCTGGATATGCTTGAGAATGTTTAAATGAGAAATAACTTGACGCTAATGTTTGGATGAGATTTATCTACTACATAGCTTAAAGCATAGGCTTAGGAGCCTAATTTGATTGGGGGGGGGGGGGCTGTAACGACTTGTCCGAAAAATATAACCAAATTTTTTTGCCTGCTCCTCGCACGTTTCAACATCATAATGTGCATATCATATAGGCATTCATCGGTTATTACATCACCTGCCAATAACATACAATCATTTTCCGTGTTGTTACCCTTCCATATTGGTTATAATTATTGAGGAAGTCGTTACAATAATAATGATAATAATAATATAAGTTTAACTATTGAAGTACATTGCAAAATATTTTCTTTCAGTTGGTGCCCGAAAAATTCTCAGCATAATGCCCGAATTGTCACACAAAACTTTGGTTGGGGGTCTGCAGCCCCCCCCCCCGTACCCCCGCCTCCTACGCCTATGGTTTAAAGTATAGTGAATGAACATGCTGAAAGGAAAACATTATTCTAAATATCACCGAATATTATATTCAAATAAAATATTAAACGCTGACTGTTTTTTGTATCCAAAATGCCATTGCAACTCAAAATATTTACATTAGTTCTTGAACTAAAATGTTGGTTCATTCTCATGAACCAATTTCAAGACTAAAAGTGTAAAAAAGTTGATGTAATATATAGTTTATAAGCTCTAAATTTGATTATGATAAACGGTTTCTCTTCTGAATGTGTATCATTTCTCTTCACATGTCTTGTAACTTGTAAATTATACCCATTTACTTGCCTCTCCATCTCAGGCTCTGGTTTTAATGAGTCTTTTCTGTTTTCGTCTCACTTTGGTCACCACCTCCCATCGTCATCCAAATGTTTGTACAAGGTAAGTCGAGCAAGAATTATTTCTCAATTAATAATCAACGTATACCTTAGAATGTGAATTTTACGGCTAATCCTTTATTATTTCTGGCCTGCCGTACAGGTTCTTTCCTAAAGCAATCTGGCCCCAATTTCGACAGCTTGCGCACGCCACTAGTTGTAGTATTTGCTTCACAAAACAGTATCGAGTCTATACTTTATACAAGTCAACAGTCACATAACGTTATAAGTGTCTCAGTTAAGCTGTGTAACGCATTTATAGAACACACTTTCAAAGTCGATCAGGCTCGAAATAGTCTTGCGATGCACTGAATCGTCCACAATAGTTGTGAAAGTTTCTTGCACGATGTATGGCAATTCCTGTCACATCGGATCACGATAAATGGTCGTCGCATCAGAGTGTGACATAAAAACAACGGTGTTATTATTGGGAACTGTTTTATTGTTCATTTCCTGTTGAAATGCCCGATATGGTTCACAAGTTACCCGTTACCGAGATGGGGGCTTTCCACATCACTTCATATATTTAGACAGTTCTTCTTGCAATCATTTACCTAACAGCTGTAAGAATTTTCCTTGAAGATAAAAGAAATCAATAAATATATGCCAACATGCTTTCTCGTGAGTCAATAAGTGTATCAACTAGGTCCTTAATTTCAGCTTACAGGAGGTGACACTGTTTTATATATGCCATTAACAATGACAGCTTTGTTTAAGGAGCTCGTTCACCTAGGCACCATCATATCAAGTACTTATACATTTATATTTATTTCCAAAGTTTGAATCAAAAATTGTATGGTCATATGACATTATAAATTATTGTAGTCATAATCAATATCACATGAATTAATATTTTAAATTAATACAGCGAGAATTGTAGTTATCTCGTGTAATATTATCAGTAACACCTTGTATCACATATACAATGGTGTCATTAGTTCAAATTGTTTCCGATGCCTCACACCTACGACACGAATAAAGAAAGATAATCACCGTTCGCTTATATTTGCAGTCCAGTTGAAAAAGTTGTACAGAGCTAAACTATGTAATGCGCACAATAAAACGAAGGAATGTAGACAATAAATTTTCTAAAAATATAAAAAATATAAAAAAAATCAATAAAACAAAAAACACTCTTTTTGGGCATATAAGGTTTACCTTCATGACAACATTCCCTCATTGTACTCTAATTCGTGTTGGGTGTTGAATACCATATAAAAAGGTTACCCATATACTTACCCTCTTGGTTTCTTCCAAGTCCCGCTTACGTGGTCCAAAATTTTGTCGTTTCTGCTGTCGCTTCCGTCAGAGTTATATGCAACTAAAACACAACATCGATCAACAACAAGTTCGTATTTGATATCAATTATCAGTGTAGCTTGTTCACCTTTCAAAGTCGGTAAATGTATAGCATCTATAGTCATAATAGTAATTCTAGTAACTACAGTTAGATAATTAATAAAGATTGTTGGAAATACATCATTTGTTACCTGTGCAATGCTTCATATCAATTTGTTTTACAATGGGAAACCGTATTTTGATATTTCCATCTTATATGTCAACAACTCGTCACCCTTTTATGTGTATACAGTATGAACTGCTCTAACAGACTAATTGGTAGTATTGGTGTTTCTAAACCACGATATTTAAGTAACTCTTTGAAACTTAGACAAAATGTGCAAATTGTATTTTAAAAGAAAGATACATCCAAAATGTAACATTGTCATTCAAATGTATAAGTAACATATCCAATGCATAATGAAATGAGTTTACATGCTGATTGAGGAATAACGACGCCTGCATTCTTCGCATACACGCACCGTGTATGCACATATTGTACGCTATTACGTGCCTTGTGTATGACATTAAATTCTTCATCGAGAAAATCACCCAGGTCCCTATGATCTTTCAATAGGTTTTAATATTTAACTAGATTTTAATTTCAATAATAATAATAATAATAATAAGACAGCAACATGAACACGAAAGTTATTTATAACAAATCTTATAAGTAATAGTGCCCGATGGACAGCTATTAAGTCTTGTCTTGGTATTCTCCTGAAATGAGACTTCTTACTCAGCTGGTAAGGAAACGAATGGCGCCAATTATCATAAAAATTATGGAGTTGTAAATATGTCTATATAAACAAGCCTGAAACATGATGGACAATCTTTATCTAGTGGCTGTGTGGAAAGTGATTAAGAAAGTAGTCGTTTTTTTAATGATATTTTCGGACAAACAAATCCCATGTTATTGACAAATAAAATTAGAATTTTGACATGAAATAATTAACTCGCAGTGTTGAACTTGTTGATAATTAAATCAGTTAAATTCCCTTTCAATTTAGTCTTCCATTGAAATGGAAATGTATCCGTTAATTAGGGCTTGTTGACACACAATATTGAACACCACTTACCGTTAAAAACACAGTATTAAAGTTACGTAACTTTAAAACTTACTTGTGATATTGCATTTTCTTATCCATTCGGACTCAATCTTTGCAGGAACATTGCCTTTCAAAAATCTACAAAAATGAATGATTAATACTGTAGCACAGAGAATAAACGATTGGTTGTGAATTAGAAATGGAACTTGCTTTCTTACTTTTCCCTAGCAAATTACAAAATAATATTTAAGTTAGTTATACTATGTAGCCTAACTAAGTAAGGCACACGTTCACTTCAACAATTTTGATTGTGTTTGGCTGTTAGTTGTTGTAAATAAATTCTTCTGTCACAACCAAAACTGAAGGAAGCCTAATGATAAATATAATTTATCTTACCTGATCCGATTTTTGACATTTGTGCTCATCGCCCACACAATAATGTTCACGACCGTATGACTACTTTCTTTATTGTCGTAGGAGATATTACGCAATTCAACGGTGTCGACTACAGGCAACGTCAGTGACAGCAGGAATTTCAATGGGCACTCTGCACCGATAGATATTGAGTCAAAGTGTAGCTTCCAAAAAAAAAAAATAAAAAATACAATAAGCTTCGATCAACTCATGATGGAATATTTCACATGAAAAATGTTGAATTTATTATAGCAGACCTATTCATCTCATGGTATTACTATTTGTAATTGGTTTGCAATACAATGTGTGTCTATGTGTGTTATTCACAACTTCATCATATATACACTGATTGATAACCGGTTTCTTGGTGAATCAAAGTATAGCTGCAAGAAATGGGATTAGTCGTCAGTTAAACGCTATGCTCTGCATGCAAGGTTTCCAATTACAGAGAGGGTCAATGACATTAACAAGCCTAATTATTCCGGTAAAACTTAAACCAACGATTTTTTTAATATGTAATGTGATAGACGCCACACATGTCCAATTGAGAAACAAAAAAACTTTCCTTCTTGCTGTTCACTATTAACAAATAAATCTCTATTTTCAGTGTGACAAAAACAAATGACACATTACAGGTGCCATTTGACCTGCATCTCTAGACTAGCCGAATTGATATTAGGTTTTGGACCGGGCGGTAGAATAAAAGAAGCCATCTAGATATCTAGATGAATAAGCATGGGCCGTAAGGAGGCCTGTTTTGCCTAACTAAATACATTTCTATTATCAGTACTGGTCGGTTAACCGGCAGGGACCCGGATTCAGTGTTAATAATTATTTCAAGGTAATCCCCGTTACATTTTACTTTTCACTTCCTTATCGTGAAGGACAGGTTATTATTTTAATTGAGCAGTTTTTGTGTGTAGAGATGGAGTTATCCGAACCTCAAACTTTCCTGCTTCAACCCAGCTAATTCTTAGTATGTCCGAGCCTTTACCTATATTTTAGAGACTAATGTTATTTCTGTGCTCCCAAAATAATTATTTCATTCTTTGTATTAAAAGTGTACTTGACAGAAAGGGCCCGTGTACTACCAATAAAACATGCTATTTTAGACCGTTATGCATTAAAAATAAAGTTACACAAAGTCTAGACGGTAACTACATCTTTATATCCGCAGCAGACTTGTAGAGAACATGTAACAGAAGCTTCAAACTGCATGTAAATGTTTAGAAACGGACACCCCTCCCTACCCGCACAATGATGTACTTTTAATGCGAAAAATATTATCTATGAAACTGGGATTGCATTACTTAGGCATTGTGTTAATTCAAATAAAACAATATTAGAGGTAACTATCGGGATTGCTCGGTAAACACTTTTAATTCACGCATTAAATACTATGGCATTACACCATCACTGAAATCAAATACACGGTTATCTAAGAGTCCAAGAATTGCCGAGAGCCCAATGGGCCCCTGCGAAGTTTCAATTTGGTACTAAAAAGCCGAGATGATAAAATGTGTGAAAGCAAATACATTGAAAGATAAACAAACATTACAACAAATAAACAAGGTAACATTGCTGTGTGAATTACCCTCCGCTGACAACTGTCACTTGATTTCTTTCAAGTTATTCTTGACCAGCCTGTATCAATCTAGCCTTTTGGTGACTTGATAGGAATGACTTCTGAATATATTATGTGGATAAAAAAATAACTTAACTTACTTTTGAACGTAAGCACTTTACCATAAAAAGTTTAAAAGCATTCTGATGATATCGCTCATCTAAACGCACAACTCTCATCTTTGAATGTGACGAATAGTTCTGCAAAAGAGTCGACGGTTTGACAGATTCTGCATTAAGTTTTATATCAATAATATCCTCAACGTTTTCCGATTCGAACATGCAATCTGTTAATGTATTCCAGCATCCATTTGTCAATAAGAACTTCAATGCTTCTTCTCTCTTTGTAGTTGTGGAAATGCCGCATATAAACCGTAATATTCGGGAACGTCTTATATTTTCTTCTATCTTGTTGGCTTCTAAAGCTTTTAAGATCTTCTGTAAAGAGTATAAATCCTTCGAAACAATGTATTCCGCAATACAAAACTCTTGAATATAATCATGAGAGAACACATTGAAGTCTGATTTTGACACGCCAACACTATGCAACGCTTTGATAGCTTTTGTATATCCAATTGATTGAGCCATTTCTATTTCATGAGCTTGAAGACGTGCTTCGTTAAGATCAAAGTTTTTAATCGTTTCACCGATATCTACTTCATAGTTTAAAGATGCTTTCGCAAGTTTCATACGTAACGGTTGTAGCTCTGTTAACTTAGTTTCGTTACCCTGCTTCTCCAGGAACCTTCTTTCGAGGCAAGTAATGATTGAACTAACTAATGAAGACATCTTGTTGATGTTCAACTCATTGATTGCCCCATTGATTTTGAGTAGCTTTGACATTATGATATGAATAAACATAACAATAAACATCGGTGTGTCTTTAAAGATTTGCACTAAATCATTTTGGTCTAAGGTAGAAATTGTTTTCTTTATTATCTCTTCATCATTTTCTTCACTTGTTTCTTTATTTTTTGGAACGTCTGATGAATCATTTAAACTATCTTTATGAATCATTCTTTTCTCACATGGCTTCAGTCTTTTGTAATAATGCAATGTTTTACGGACGTATGTTTTTATTTCGTCGGCATTGAATCCTAATATCTCCACTTCAACGTATGGCATCCAAAAAATACACTTTGATTGATCTATCTTATGTGATGTAACCCACAACCTCAGATGTGGGTACTGACTCAACATGGACTCGTTCAATAAACGTTTTAATGAAATATCACCAGGTGAGATAACATGTGTACTGCTAGTATTTTCTTGTTGGCTTATTTCGTCTAATCCATCCAGCAGTAGATGACATTTCCTTTTCAGTATAATGTCACACAGTTGTTCACGTGAGATATTCATATCTCCTGGCAATGTTTTATGTAATTGTTCTCCAATACCGGCATTAATGTCGATTCCTGTCAGTGGCAGGATAAAAAGCATTTCTTTTTTCTTTTCATTCAGTTTCTTCTTTGACCACTGACAGGCTAGATACTGACGAAGTGTTGTCTTTCCATGACCAATATCTGCAATAAACAACGCCCTCTTTATTTGTTGAGAGACCTTTGGATCGAGCAAGGATTTGCTGGTCTTGGTTTCTGTGGGGCGATTCGGATAAGTTACATGACATATAGTTTCTGTGTAGAGTTCATCGATGAGAACCTTCTCTCCCCATGGCAGTGGTTTTATGTAGCTCATCGACTGATATCGATCTTGAAGATGTGTAATCAACTTTTCCATTTCTCCTTAAAACAAGAAGAGTCACACAAGAGTCACGTTAGTTTTGTCTTAATTTCATCAACATTCTTGCAAAACGAATAAGTGTTACAAGATTTACATTGGTTATAACAAATTGATAAATTGTTTATAAATTTAATCATTGAAGAAGGATTTGACTTAGTCATGTAACACCAATAACATAATTATACGCGATTTTTGTAGCTTTTCCTTAAAGGGACGATGCCCTCTTGTTGATTGTCTTGTCTTTACATGTTAGGAGAAAATATAAAATTATCAAGACTGAATCATGCACTAAATAATTACCTTCTGATAAATGAGATGAATGTGTAAGAAGAGGTTCTGTTTTATCCTGTGGATGATAGAAACATGACACTTAAAAGTTGGAAATGATAGACTTTTCTGCAAAAACAAATCACTTTGATGGTTGAATGTTATTGATTACAAATTGACTATGTTGCATGAAAAATAGCGATCCGTGTAATTTAATATTTAGTAATACAAAGTCCCATTCAAAGAAACGCTATAACCAATGTCGGGAAATACAGCCTACACGTAGATACTCCCAAAGATCTAAGAACCACCTCATTTATGCATGTAACTAGTAAAATCTGGCAATATATGGATTGTTAATATCTATCAACATTTTTGCTAGTGGTTTTGCGTATAGTATATTTTTAACATTGTAATAAAGCAATATTCTTATAGCACAAGGAATGGTTGTTGAAAATTTAAATATCATGATATAAATTGATATTGCACACTATATTGATATTGCACACTATATTGATATTCACACTATATTGATATCACACACTATATTGATATTACACACTTTATTGATATTACAAACTATATCGATTTGCACAATATATTGATATTACACACTACATCGACATACCAATTCAAAGTTATTCTCCTGATATTCCGTTTGGGAGTTGTCAGTCCTTCCTAAAAAAGAAAAATGTTCCAATTTACGATTTAAAATTTTATAATTTAAAATTCCATTTCAGAAAGTATTAACATCGTTGAGCCTCGTAATAACTGCGTGCAAAAGATGACATCAGTAATGATATTTACATTAACAAATATATGACATGTTTAACCCAAACTTAGGAAAAGTTAAAATCACAGCGGCAAATGTAAGAAGATGGTTACATTGTCTGATTGCTGAAATATTGATCTGCTTTCCAGTCCCGAAAACCGATTGAAATAAACAATAAAAATTACTAGTTACGGTGATATATCTGTTCCAAGTCCATTATTGCTAAATTACGAGAACTGATTTAACCACCTTTAATCATCCCATGGACGTAAACACACACACGCACACAGAAGATAGGCAGAAGGTGGGAACCACACTTCGATTTTTCTAATAACTATCTAAATAAAGATATTTCAGAGAGGAACTTCATATTTATGTTGAGTATTAATGTAAACATATTTACCTGTTAACAACGCTTTTGTACCTCCCGCAAATAAGAAGATTCTTAGTGTACGTGTAAGCACACCAATTAACAATTACACAGACGTTTTGTTATGATTCTTCTGTTTTTCTTGTTTTTGTCGTAATATGAATGTAGACGCACTGCTGTGCATGTACAGTTAACGAACTACTTAGGAATTAACATTAGAAATAATTAACATATGTCTGAAATTATCTAAATGGTAATATATATATATATATTAATATGGAACAATTCCTTACCTTTTTTACAAACAGTAACACAGACGATAACGACCATACATATCACCACCGCTGTCACGACGAAGGCTACAACAATTACTAATATAAAATCATCGAGAAAAGCAAATATTTCTTCATCCTTCGCTGTGGTGTCAGTGAGTGTGTCGGTGGTTTGAATGCATGGTGCTGCAAGGAATTAATTACAAAAACAACTAAGTTACCTATGTCGTGTTGCCGCCTTGTTAATATATATCGTTTATTACATTCTGACTTGAGTACTAAGTGAGTACTAAATTAATGTATTTTGCATTTAACTTAACAAAGCAATTGCAATAGGAAAAAATGACTTTCACATGACATTCAGTCGGTGGAGGTCACATGGGAATCCAAGTCTCGCACTCGCTCCCCCCTCTCTCTCCACATATAAACATATATCAAATACTTTACAGCAGGAGTGTACATTATTCATTATCTGAAGTGAATAAAGCACACAACTAGAAGACCATGTATATGCAGGCATATATATATATATAATTGGGCAAGGAAACACTAAGCCTTTTGGCTTTTTGGTTAATATAAAAATAGGATTTATAAAAACGTTTACCTGAATTTAGTTCCATAGAGCTGTCCTTGATCCCAAATATGTTACTTCCAACGACAGAGCATCTTACTGATAGTTTTGAACCACAAGTATCCATAGAAACCTCTATGTAAGCAATAGTATCAAACGTATCCGTATCTGTATTATGCCTGACGGTAACATTGAAGAGGTCTTCGTTTTCAGTTATTAAGCTGACGTTTACTTGAGGACGAGCACCAAGGACACTGCAAGATACATTGTGGTTGGTCTTAGCGTCAGAGCTACAGTAGCAGGAATCACAGAGGGAAACCACCAGACATTCTTGTCGAGGCTTATCTGTGACGAAAACAATAACAAATAGTAACTTAAAGCCTCATTATGCATCAAGTATATCATAAAAATCAGCAGTTATTTGTACGACTCTTAAGCGACCGCAAATGTTGGAGAAACCCGAAAGGGATTATGGAATACAACTTACACGTTGGGTGGCTACCAATTAAATATTTGAACTTAAATTTGGAATCTATAATGATCAACACAAACTAATATATCCTTAACTTTAGAATGTTGTATGTTACCATTGTGTAGCAAAATAATCACACCGTTATTATGTATTATGTATGCAAACTTCCCTGCCTGCAGAGATTATTTTTTCTTTAATGAATCGGCGTTATAATAACTTGACATGGAACCAGACTAATACCTTACATGTATATATTAACAATATGAAAAGTTAATATTTCTGCCTACGATGCGTCCGACTATTGGTCTCGTTTGACTAATGTGTACTAATGTGACTAATTTGTACCCTAGTAAGACATTTTTGTTTGCATTTTCCATTCAAGGACTCTGAAATTGTGGCACAAAAAGAAACCATCTTTGTAATTGAATGTTTCATCTACTAACTAAGAGAGGCAAAGATTGTTAAGACTGTCGAGAAACCATAATGAGGATTTAGTTCTACAAAATTATTAAAGCTGTAACAGAATTTGAAAAAGGACAGGATAATTTCTCCTTGAAGTAAACTTTTATTATGTTTGCAAACTTCCTTGAATGCAGAGTTCTGTTTACTTTAATAAACTGTCGTTATAGTACCTTGACATGGAACCAAAATATGCCGATATAGAATGAGTTAATATTCAAGGTACTCGTGACAATCCACTATGGAATATTTTATATTTGAAGAAAGTTGGCGTCAGTGTAGGTGTTCATTCGTCATCAGACAAAATGCGATTTATATAAACCATTACTTTTATTAAGGGAAATACACTTACTTGAAAGTTCTAAGCGAACAAAAGCTTCTTCGAATATTCCATCTTTGTTTAAACTTAAGAGCTTGTATGAACCACAGCGCTCTTTCACTACGTCTTTGATCAACAAAGCTCCTGTCTCCGAAATGTCATAGTTTCCTTCTCCAGATTCTAGAATTACTTTCTGCTTGTTCTCAATTTTTACAAGGGGACTGTCAAACGACGTTTTCTCACTGTACCAGTATACATTACTGACAAATCTTAGCTGACAATCAATAACGACATCTTGGCCGAATGTGGCATACTCCTTCTCATTGCAATGTAGGCCTTGAGCTGATAAAAAAGCATATTTTTGAAACTGTTATAACATGATAGCTTCTTATATCATTGGATTTGGAAGACACGTCAACGCCTAAAGCCAAGTGTCATCATACAATAGCAACCTTCTTCGATGCAGAAAAAGCCTTCGACAGAATATGGCACGAGGGCCTACTACTCAAAACCAGAAAATATCACTTCCCGGCCAAATTAACAAGATGGATTGCCAGATTCCTGTCTCATCGAATCATCAACTTCAAAATTGGTTCATCACTCTACTCACTACTACAACTCACCACCGGTACGCCCGAAGGAAGCATCATCAGCCCCATCCAATGTATCCTGTACGTCGGAGACAACGCCACCAGACAACGCCTGCATCAAAATGTAGCAATATGCTGATGCAATGGGCCAGCCACAACCAGACAAACGAATACACAACTGGTGCAATAACTGGAGAATGGTTCTCAACCCAACCAAGTCACAGATTCTCCACATCGCCAAACAACAGATTAAGGAGGCAACCACATATTGAAATTGGTGGAGGTCAAAGTCATTTGAGCTCAAGATAGATTATAGTCAGAAAACCTTGTAAACACAACACCTCAAAAATTAAACCTTGGATGAACTCATGAATGGTATCTAGATCAAATCTTTGAGGTCAAATGTTGATTCCGGTCAACAAAGCTTAATAACATTGCACACTAGTTAATTCAGATACTGAAACTAAGTATGTGGTAAGTACAAGAACCCTATTACAATTGAAGTTCAAAGTTCATTTGCAGTCAACACAGGTCTGAAAAATTTGTAAACACGACACCAAGTAAAGCTTGAATAATGTTTAGACCTCATATGTAAGTCCATACTATGTGGGGACAACAACACTTTCGCTTTTTGGGGTCAAGGTTTATGTGAGATTGACATAGCTCAGTATGAACACCTTTTTTCAGGATAACCCGCAACTTGGATGTACATTATACTTGTCATATGGATCCACCCTCTCACGAACAAGAAGCTTGTATGCAGTTACATCAAAGTTTTCATGTCAAATTTAGCGAGAAAACACTATAAGGGGGGTTGGGGGGGGGGTGGCTTTCTTCTGTCATAAGCAATATATTTTACAATCACTCATGTACACAGTATTGTTATTCTGCTTTATTTTTTATTAGTTAATGATTGTTGATTGGATTAATGCTTTATGCATTACAAAAACAACTTTTTCATTTGCTAACGAAATATACATATATGGAATTCTAACACATAACTTAGTTGAATAATGTTCATTTAATCTCACCTAAACTTAGTATCATCGATACCTCTAGAGACAAAATAATCGTTGTTATTTCCATCCTTGCTTCTCTCATCGATTGCTGTCAGTATGAGACTGAAATGTAAAAAGATATAGCATCCCCCGTAATATATCGCTACAAGAAACACATGTTTGTCTTTATTTCATTATTCAGTATTTGGTTAAGAAGGATTTGATTGTAACAAAATAGTTTGATACAAACATCTCATGGAATGTTTTAATATTCACTACAAAAGTATGTGTGTATACATATATATGTATATATTTATATACATATACATATTCTAGTTATGAGACATATCCATAGACAAAATGGGTACCGCATTGGCTTGTTTGGATTTTTTAGCACTAGGTGGTAGATTGAATATGAGAGTATTGACTGTTAATTGTGTAGACTATTTAGAATGTGAAATGCAAGTAACCATTTCTTTTCACTGTACGTCTCTGTCAGCTGCCTAGTAGACATACTTCCATTAAGCAAGTTCAATGTTTAACTTATGAACCATATTCACCAGGGGTACATCCCAGGTAATATAAATACGATCAACTGCAAAAACATCAGGTTTTAATTCCTTCGTTCTTATTTAATTCTTTTTCATTCTTGTTTAATTTAGACTTCCAAGTACTCTCAACTAAGTTGTTGTAACGTCATTGATGTTGAAGGGAAACAGAACTGCAGTTTTCTTGTAGATTGGCGAGTAAGACGTTATAACAAAGTACTGCAGATACATAGGCCTACAATAAGTTGTCGGCCATTTTGTATAGTTGACGGTCACATGATGACAATCGGTAACTGCAACTCGTACCTTAAGTTATAGCAATTTAGGAAACAAGAATAACCAGATTTTTCGAAATTTGAGTCATGTCAACCCAATCGAATATTTTTTTTTCAATTTTTTAATCATTATATCAAATCTAACAAAATATGACGTGAATTATGATGAAAACAAGAAAATATTATTCGAGACTGCTGCTTACCTAAATATACCAGCCGTGATATTGTCACACGTATGGAGAAGTTATGCGTTAGGTAAAGCTAATGCTTACATCGACTATAAGTACTATCGCCACTTATCTTTACCAACGTAGTGGTTACAAAGGTCGTTCGACTTAATTCTATATGATGTATTTTGAACATATGATTATCATTGAATATTTAATATAGATCTAATGGGAACGGTGTTCAAAGGTTTGTTTGTTGTTTTGCAATGATAAGATTAATGAGTGGCCTACATCTCAAACTTGCACGAGATGTTATGAAAACGTGCCTTTTCTGTTTTTACTCTTAAATAAGATATTTTTCCCTTTTCACTCTGTTAAAAGAATAACCGGTATACAATCAAAATAACGACCGATTTACCTTCAAACTGAAGGTTAACCATGTATAGCTTTTAAAGAAGAACAAAACTTTAAATTATTTTTGACTGCACATGTGGAAAGGTTGTCGCTTTTGTTATATTGTACTAATCGGCGATCGTTAAGTAAAGGGTGCAATGTTTGATTTCGATGGAAATTGACTCTCACCTGCTATTACATCGATTATTTTAATATGGGCGCCCAGTCGTAAATTTAAACAGTTATTGTCCAGAATTGCTTAATACATCAACTATCAATGAGTTTGCTGGTCGAACCGAGGGATTGAAAATGAAACATAAAAGTGCACCTAGTGTATCAAAGGATATGGCATGGAATGGTAGCTGCATGGAATTGTAGCTGCTGTATTGTGCATTGGTTTGACCTACAATGGGATAACAAGTTTCCATATGTTTGGTTTTCCACTTTTGGTAGCAAAGTGCAAAAAGCTGTAACACATTTATACCGTTTCCTACATTAGTCTTCTTGACTCAAGTATCAAGATACAAGTGATCTGTTCACATTTATGCCCATTTACATATACTTATTGGAAATTTTCCAGAAGCTTGAAAGTTTGTGAAAGAGAATTTTCAGTGCCATCTAAAATAATAGTTGTGTCATCGGCATATTGTAAAACTTTATATTCCATATCACATATGGTGATACCCTTAATATCCACACAATTATTAATGGCAATGTTTAAAATCTGAGAACACAGAAGAAAAATATAAGGTAAAAGACCATCCCCTTGACGGCATCCCGATTTAATATCAAAAAATCGGGTCTACATATACTTGTTGGCTTAGATAATTCATGTTGAGAGATGACAGAGCCGCGATGTAGTTTCGGGATGCTCTACGACGTTATGACGTCATGTCATCATTCCAGTAGTCACACATACGTCTAAAGTATCCGAAAATGTTAAAACAGCCGAATATTAAATTTAGACGGAAAAGATGTGCATAATCGATACGAAAGTATCACTAGATTATGAACACGTTAATAAAAATAAAATCTGGTCCGGTTTATTATATAAACCGACCAACTAATTTATAGATCAGTTAATATTCTACATTATTGGCAAGTATAATACAAAATCGTTACTTTCACTTTTGATTCGGTTAAAGGAAGCATGTCATTGATTCACTGTCATGTCGTTTAGTCATTGACAGGACAACTGAGGAAGACAAACATCGCTTCAGCAGCATTACAGCATGGAGTATGTGGCTATGCTTCTAATTCTCATCTTGTGTCATGTATATAAAAGTAAGTGTTTACTAGCTTTATATTAAGTATTTCTATGTATTTGAAATAAGTGAAATAAATTTCATTTAAATGGCACCTCTTCCAAAAATAATTTCCTTTTTTGTTTGCTTAATAGGTAACGTCTCAGCGACTAGTCCGGTATTATGTTTCAAAACCGGTAATGTTTCTGAGCTGAATATTTCATGCGATGCAGAACCTGGAGATGATGTGTGTCTTGTTTGTCATTTGAATATATCAAATAAGTTAGTCACATGGTTGAGAAATGGAAATTATATTTACGCTGGTTTGAACAAACTTCATGAAGAAGCAACGATACTTCAAAACACGTGCGATCCCGTGTTATCATCGATTCAGTTAAGGAATATTTCACTCCATCAATTCAACGATGCATATGAATGTCTCAGTGGGAAAGAATTGGTAACGGCATACATCCTGAAGATAACCAGTAAGATTCTATTTTGCTACTACTATACTTATTTATTCTGTTCCAATGGATTTTGCATACGTCATTTACAGTCAATGATCAATGTTACTTTTCTCTTTAACCGAAAAAAATCATCTCTAAACTGTTTACTATACATGTCTTGTTTTAGCTTCTAAGCTTGTCAATGTAATTATGTAGTGATGAAACGCAGCGAAAGTCTTGCAATTAAAATAAAATCCAGGTATTCAATATACTGTAACGATTAATAATATTGATTATGTTTTCATAATTACTTTTAGATTCTCATTTTCAGGTTATCCATAGTTGCATTTTACATCTTGTCTTCACAGATGAACGTATGTCATCTAAAATGTTTTACTTTTTTATATTTTTATACCAAGCTTATCCATCTCTGTCCATTGAGAATAATGTACGCAATGAGTTGGACGAAGAAATAACATCCCTGATATGCAGAGCAGATAACGTTTTGGCGCCTATGACCTTAACTTGGTTTGTAAATGAACAGAGAGAAAGTGAGGAACTATTCAGTGAAACGAATGATCACAGTGTAACGTCTACATACAGCTTCAACCAGTATGAAAACATCACAGTGAAATGTCAAGTAAACGGTTCTCATATCAAACCTGCAAGTGTAACTTACAACTACCAAATGCAAACCTCGGGTAAGTAGTTTTCTTATATAAGTACTTCTGATACGAAACTGAAGACAAAGCCAACAAAATATTGTTGAATTACTTTAAACTTTGCAAACAAATCACAAAATGCTCTTTAAACAACATTTTAATACATTTTGCAATATGTTTGTAGTAACATATGAGAACATGAAAACATGTAAAGTTGCGAAATTTGCGGAGCCACTTGAATATTGTATTGAAACATTAACATTTAGGCAAGATAATCACATACATTGAACTGATACACGTCTTACGCTCTGCTTAGTCAAATGAACAAATAAGTACATATAATAGTGACTTTCCAATGTGATCTAAATTAAGACATAGGTCTTATTCTTGGTTATGAATGTATCTTAAGCTTTGCAGTTTCAGGAAACTTTCAGCTTATGAGAGTCCTAGCAGTTTTTGTCCCTTTACCGAGTATGCTATAATAATAGCTTTC
>KN891809.1:26432-39807 GCA_000934455.1 Apostichopus parvimensis
GACATCCCGTGGTTGAGCACTACAATTCCATCTATATTATAAAACTTGGATTTTGAGATAAATTGATAATATTTTGTAGTCATGTAAATGTATTTTATACCCAATTTTTCAAAAATGCAAGACAATGCGATACTATGCAATATATTTAATGTCTAACAGGTAAGCTGTTAAAACTTAGCAAAATTAAATGTTCTTTTCTTTTAGTTGGTTATGCTTAAAGACATAATTCATTGATACATCTGTAGAAGTAATTGATATACATTGCAAACTCTATAGTTGTGCCAATCACTATACAGGAATACCCGCCAATAATGTGGATGCCACCAGAGGCTGTATTTTTGAAACAGTACTCAGTTGACAGCGATGTCTGGAACTGCGGCACGTTCTTTTGGGAAGTGTTTTCTTTAGGTAATGATATAATTGCTACAATCCTGTTCTTCAAAAATGACTATAACAGTTTATATTTGTTAATACGATTGGAAAGACTTTTTATTTTTCCATAAACAAACACTTTCTTCCTAAATGCCACATATTACATTACACATCATAAGGAGAAGTAACTTATGCGGGACTCAGTAAACAACCATTGAAAGAAACTATTAGGCAGAGTATTGTCCTTGCTCAACCAATATGCTGTCCAGGTGCTTTTTGAGTATTCTCATGTAAATTTGTCTTTCCACTATGATATATATTTTTCGTTACTAATACCAGCGAAAGGGCTCGAAGTTTTTATAACACCGTTTACTATTCCATGATATGTGTAGCAGGGAGTAGATACCTCGATTTCATTTTTACAATCTCTTAGCTAGGATCAAAGACATACTTTGCATATGAAGCTAGTGATCACTTATTGAAAACCAACGTCCATGAATGATTTATCTCTCATTTTATTGATCTAATTTTACCGAAGGTATAGCATAATGTTATTGTGTTGGAACACGACAATAGATTGCCGACCAAACTTCCAAACAAGTCTTGAAAAGGTATCAACGCTCTTTGAAAACGTTAAAGTGGTAAGTCAATTCCTGCATTGAAGCATGGATTTATTCTTGTGTGTGTTTGTGATTAAGATCATTATAAAGATTGTTAGGATTGTTTATTAAGATTATTAATTTCAATTAGCGTCAATTCGATTATTTCATCATTGTAGATGTTACTATTAACTTTTCCTTTTCTATTCTTAAGTTTTTCTCTCTTTTTTCTTTTTGGGGTTAAGCCTTGCAGGCTATATAGGAGACTTCCCGTCACACTGTAAATTGTGATGAAACATGTAAATATACAAATATACAAATAAAATATACGAAGCACCTTAAGTCATGGTTCTCTATGCAAGTGCAATACTTACTGAAACGTCAACATATGCAAACCAAACTGTCAACTAACTTTATATCTACTTTCTTTCTCATTCTGTAGGAAGAACAAATTCTAACATGCAGAGAATCGGACTTCTACACGTCTTTGAACACATTGTAAATAAGCCGTGGTGATATCTGTTTCACTTAGGTGACGGATATTTTTCAAGGTTTAGAAATAGGAAAAAATAAACAGTCATGTCATATAACTGAATTGAATTCTTTGAAGGAATTGAATTCGTTGAAAAGAATTAGCCGCTTTGAAGTAATGATTTGCTTATTTAATAAACATTAAAGTGTTAAATAACAACTGTAAGCATCATTGAAAGGCAACTCGTATTTAAAAGTTGCATTGGATGACATGTTCGTTTTTTAGATAGTATCATCGCCTTCCCGGTAGCCAAAACCAGATTGATTAATGTAAATAATTTTACCAGCCGGAATCAATTGCTCACTGAGCCGTAGAGGAAACGAATTATTTCATTTATAGTTAACATGTGATTTGCCAAATCTTTACAGTCATAAAACATTATTACCATCAAGACATTCAAACAGCAACGCAGATTGATGACAATGTAGATAAACCTCTCGAGCAAAATGTTATCATTAATCTTTATTACTGCATATTGTACAAAAACTTATTTTTCATTTTCTATCTAACTATCCAAAAATAATGAGAGATGACTAGGTTTCTCCTGTGTCTAACTCAATAGTAATTGTACGAAAACAACATAGCCTAATTGCATTATATGTGTTATCTTTTCAATCATAGAGATAACTTTCGGTTGTTTTGCTTCACATTTGAGCGAATTGACTTCAAGAAAGAAATATTATTATTGTATCATTATCATTATAGTGAAAGGAATAGTATGTGTGTTACTTAAAAAAGAATATCATGTTTCCCAAGATTTAATTGACGAAACCACTACTGCTGCAACCTAAAAGTGATTAACTTATAAGGAAAGAACTTTTGTTTAGTTTACTTAATATTTAGCTTAGTAATTCATGCAACCTTATTTAAACAAAATGACAATTATTATGAAGACCTCTACCGTAAAGTGGAAGTTAATGCTATATTCTGAATATTACTCGCAAGGGACTCATACGGTTTAGGAAATCGATGCGTCTTAGTTCATCAATGGCAACGACAGTCATTATTAACCGTTGTTTTAACAAACTTTCTCTTACATTCTCTTCCATTGATTATAGAGTGATCTAACTAAGCATTTTGAAACCGATCTCTATTATCATCAGAAACATCGGAACATGGACCAGAAGTTTACAAGACACTCAGAGGATAACTACTTTGTAATCAGGTGTTAGCTATGAAGCAAAATAATACTCGACCCTAAATTTGATAATGTCATTGTGATTACGGCTTGGTATTGTAATGCGTTGCTTCCTTGCGTGGATATGGTTTATATGTTAAAAGTTTGTGGCATACAATTATTTGATACAATGGACGTTGGACAAGTAACAGTCCACAAACTGGGAGTTTAATACACACACATTATTTTTGACATCATAAATCCGAAACATTAATGTGTGGACTTATTTAAGTAAATAAAACATCTTCTTCTTGATGAGGATTTATATCCGCCATTTTATAAGGAATGTATAGTGGAACACAAAGTTAATTAAATCATACAATTTGTAACATTCCATTTCGTTATCTGAGATTTTTCTCAAGGGAACCGGCTCTATCTGTCATCTCCATACACTAATAACAGTATTTATAACAACTATTATATGAAAAACACCTCTATCACGCTTTAGCAGTCTAACTTGAAAGAGAAAACAACATGACACGCATTTCATCCACATTATACGTACATCTAAGGATTTACACTTTTACACTACATTTACACTACATTTACACCTTTATACACTTCAAATTACAGCCAAAAGAAATTGTCTACTGCATGTAATCAATTGACGTTGGTAATGTGTAAAATGGAAGAAATATGAAGGTATTTGACTACATAACAACGTTTTGTAGATACACAGGCATGCCATTATCTTTATTACAACGTATACTGAGTAGTTCAATGGTTGCACTTTGTCCCTAAGTGTGCACTGCTTGATATTGACGTACATATTAGTTTCAGTTTATAGTTTACACTAACGTGTACAAATTGTTATCGCGATCTCAAGGTCTTGTCAAGGTATTGTAAAGGTCATTGCTTCAAGTATCTCCCTGTATGATATGAACTTTAAACTAAGGCAACATTTAGCTTATTTATTGTGAATCACGTGTTTCTTCGTAATTGGTTATTTCTCAAATATGTACCATTTTTTTTTAAAGATATGATTGGTATGCACCAACGTTTTAAAGATAATCAGAGGTAGATTAGTTAATTGTGTCAGTCTATTTTAAGATAGGATTTTATCATCTACCAAAATCATTGTAATGAAATGAAATATATCAACATGAGTTATACGAAGAAATACAAGTCCAACACTATATATTGATAATTTATATCATTGAATTATACTACCTGTGGAGGTTCAATATGATATTTATTATCGTATCTACCCACGGTCATAGCCTTATGGCGTATTCTAGAATAAAGCATGGAACTGAAGTGAAACTAACTAACGAGTTATACTTTCGTTAGTTACCATCAACCAATTTATTCTTTTGCTTAAAAAATCCATGCAATTGACGATAACTCGTGCTCTTCAATGGTCATTGATGTCTAACTTCCTTGTTCAAATTGATAAATGTCATTAAAAGATAAATCAGGTCTTAATAGTAGCCTTGGTGTCATAATTTGTTTTTCTTTCCTTTGTTTTATTCTCTCCGGTTTTATGGGCGAAAATGAAACCAAGCTGACCTTGATGTCCCCAACTTCTCTAGCACTTTAGGGTCACAATTTACTGGCAACATCACTCTGGACAAGCCAATGGATTCGAAATGTAGACAGTTTTTACGATTGATGTAGTAAAAGTGTTGTAGCCTAACATCAAGAAAATATGTTGAGGTAAAATGTATCAAATGAGGTTAAGGTGATGTTAGCAGAGCGACGTAAGCAACAGGTTACATCTTTTTTATTGTGATTTATAGCCTCACAGGCCAACTTGGCACTAAAACAAATCTAGTCCAGGGTCTCAACCCCCTCCCCCTCATAGCTGCATTGTACGGGGATCAATTGTAAAAATAAGTAGGTAGATTGTGCCCGTATTTCTTTGGTATTACCATAACCCTCTTTCAGTTGCTGAATTCTATTGAGTTGAATATAGTTTTCTTTCAACGATCGAACTGTACAATGGGCTTACGCTACAATGTTATTGTTGACTTCCAGGCAAGCAGCAATAATGCTGAATTAAGTTACACTACAACGTCAATGTGTTTCACGTCGTAGCGGTTTAATGTTTGTGTACCCAGTATCTCAGTAATGTTACTATTTTTATAATGAGGTTTACAAATCTAATCGAATTACTAATGTTAAACAGGCTGACTTTAATAATCTCTGTAAAGTCAGAGAGCGCGACGGGTGCATAATTCAATCACGGTTGATTTGGAGCGATTTTAAACTCTAAGTATTATTTAGACCCAATAACCCACAGGCTGGCGTCGTGGCCTCTTTGGTTGGTCGGTGTTTACTGGACGTTGTGTGAATCGTGCCGATCGGATGCAAGGCCAATTCAACATCCTCCCTTAATCCCCAACGCATCTGGGTCAGTACGTTGAGAGTCCGGCCTTCGGGCCAGAAGTGGGCTAAATATTTAAAACGTTCTGTTGTTTTCAAGATGATTGATTCTCTCCATGACAATTAGAAGTTCAATTAAACAATGTAAAATTACTCAAGATACTGATTGAAAACAATTAATTGGATAAATTATATGGCCGTGACAATAATCCGGAGTACCGGGTAATTCCTTTTCCAGAACTATTTACCTCAGTCTATAAAAACATGCTCAAAACTTGCAAAGCTTGGGGCCACACGTGATGAGGCATCTGATCCATGATTGGTTCAATATTACCCCCTTTGGAACATCATTAATATTCATCAAATTTATCAATGAATGAACCAATCATAAGACTGAGAAAGAAAGAAAATGGCACGTGATCCTTACTTTTGGTTATGTTTTTCTTTGTCTGAAGATAAGGGCCCCTAAAGCTAGACGTCTGAAAATCAACTGAACAATTTCTAATGTATTTCTATATTCGGGGACCGTGTGAATTAACGAGGGGAACTCAAAGGTCAAAAGTGCAAAGAGTTACAGACCTTGCAGTCGTTTAATTGGAACTTAAAGGAAGTATAATATCACATCATGACAATACCATATGCCAGTAAGCATACCACGTGACTTTAAGCATACCATATGACTATAAGCATACCACATGACCGTAGCCATAGACTGCCACACGTCCATTGAGCATATTTGTAACCATAGGATCCGACTATAAGCATACAGTGTCGATATATACGTATATGTAAGCATATTAGGCTATGACTTTAAGCAACCTATACAACTATAAGCCATATTCCATGAATATAAACGCTACACAGTAAGAGTACGGTATGATAACACGGCATGTGATATGGCTGAAAACAAGAACAATTGAATCATTAATGATGCATAATGAATTAACTTCGACTCTTGTTCAAATATGTGTTTTCTTACAATAATCAAGAAGGATGGCGGAAATCCGACGGTGCACAAATATATGCCACTCACTACCCAACACGATGAATACCACACAGGCCGAGACCCTCCAAACGATAATTCAGATGAGGAAAAATATTCACAAATAAGGGTAATTGTCCCAAAGAAAGAAATATAATAAAACAATAAAATAGTGAGAGAGGAGAAGAAGAAGATGCTGTTCTACCGTGAGATTGGGGTCCACCTCGCCAAGCTTTGGCTGACTTGGGTGGTCTGGTTTTCGTCTGGATGACTAGCATTCGTTTGGTATGTTCGACTGTATTCAGTTAAATTATTTCATGCATCAATATAACAATCTCTAAACATTAGCATTTAAGTCTTCAATTAGATGTAACGTTGTGTCTTGATTGAGTTTTTTACGTCACTTTACTGGCGACCTATGTGGTCGACCTTGGTCTAATATTGCTTTAAATTTAGCATTTTCCTGCACCTGAGTTTGTATGATGTGGAAATACAACAAGTATTGTAAACATGCATATACACCCACAATTCGTTTATATTGTTATAAGGATACGAATGCACACCTATAAGCCTAATATAAAAGCACAATCCCATTATATAAATATAATAAACGGTTAATCAACAGTTATAGTAATAACCAAAATAATAAACATAGTTTAATTTTTTTAAATAAAATAAATTAATCTATTTGATCTCTAAGTGATTAAATAAATGAGTAACTCCAACGCAGTACTGATTAATCATTAACTTTAAACGGTCTTTATATTATTAACTTAGTTCTGTAGTTAATTCTATCTCTAGGGAAATTCCTTTTAAAAACTGAGATGTGGAAGGCATTAATCAGCAATTCATATACAGCCGGTTCTTTCACAAACCAAATGTGGATAATAGTCGTTTGATAGTGTGACCAAATTCATAGTGTAGGAAATATATCGACAATGCAATGCTCCTAAATTGTTATTCGTTTATTGTCCAATCACTGATTATTGCAGATATTCCTTGATTAAGAACTGTCTCCGCATAGATCCAGCAAGTCGAATGAAGTTTCATAATCTACATGACTCTTTGGAGCAGTTTATTTAAGGAAGTATACAGGTATTTAGGAATATATTCTTTTTGTAGAAAAGATTGTAAGTGGGACACAATTCTAAACTGCAATATTATAACTAAATTCAAGTTAATTTAAGTTAAGTTGTGTAATGCGTTTATATTAAAACACTTTCAAAAGTCGATAAGGCTCGAAATAGTCTTGCGATGCACTGAATCGTCGCCAACAGTTTGGTTGCTGCAAATTGTGAAGTTTCTTGCACGATGTTTGACAATTCCTGTCACATCGGTTCATAGTAGAATGTTAATCACTTCAGTGTGAGATATAAAGAAACGGTGTTATTATTTGGAAATGATTGCTTTATTGTTTATTTTCCTGTTGAAGGACCCGATATGGTTCACCAGTTACCCGTTATCGAGATGGGGGCATTCCAAATCACACCATATATTTAGCCAGGTCTTCTTGCAATCAATTACTGTAGAGCTGAAAGAATTTTCCTGAAAGATAAAAGAAATCAAATATATATAAGCCAATATGCTTTCTCGTGAGTCAACTAGGTCCTTAATTACAGCTTACACGAGGTGTCACTGTATTCTATATGTTATTAAAAATGACGATTCCTTTAAAGAGTTCGTTCATCTAGGTACCATCATATCAAATACTGATCAATTTCTATTAATTTCCAAAGTTTGAATCAAAACATTGTATGGTCATATGACATCATACAATATGGTAGTCACAATCAATATCACATGAATTAATATTTTAAATTAATACAGCGAGAACTGTAGGTATCTCGTGTAAGATTATCATATTGATAACTCCACTAACAGTTTGTATCACATATGCAATGGTCTCATTAGTTCAAATTATGTTTCTTATGCCTCAAACCTACGACACGGATAAAGAAAGATAATCACCGTTCAGTTATATTTGCAGTCCAGTTGAATAAGTTATACAGAGCTAAAATATGTTATGTGCACGCTTATATCCATTTACATAAACGATAGAAGTAGACGTAAACTATTCTAAAAACACTTTTTGTGCATGTATGGTTTACCTTCATGACATCATTCCCTCATTCTACTCTGATTCTTGTGCGGTATAGAATACCATAACAAAAAATGGTTACCCACATATTTACCCTTTAGGAACAGCTGTAATGGTAGGTTTCTTCCAAGTCCCGCTTACGAGGTCCAAGATATGGTCGTTTCCTCTGTCGCTTCCGTCAGCATTATATGCAACTGAAACACAACATCGATCAACAACTAGTTCGCACTTGATATCACTTATCAGCCTAGGTTGTTCACCTTTCAAAGTCGGTAAATGTAGCACATATATTCATAATAGTAACTCTAGTAACTACAGTTAGATAATTAATAAAAATTGTGGAAATACATTATATGTTACCTGGCAATGTTTCATATCAATTTGTTTTACTATAGGAAATTGTGTTTTTATATTTCCATCTTATATGTCAATAACACGTCACGCTTTTATGTGTTTACAGTATGAACTGCTCTAGCAGCGTAATTGGTCGTACGGGTGTGTCTAAATCACCGGTGAACTTTCACGCTCAACGCGCTTCCATACATATGTACGTACATCGGTAATATGCATATTGGCCACAGTATACAAAGGCAAATATTCACATTACATACATTCTCCAAATATGACATTATCATTATCTGATATTATAAACCTTGCACCCAATGCGATGTCTAAGTCACTCTTTTAATCGAAGAAAAAATAGACAATGATCTATTAAAAGATAGATACATCCAAACAAGACATTGTCTTTCAAATGTAATTTACATATCCAATTCATAATGTAATGAGTATACATGCTGGTTGAGGAATAACGACGCGTGCATTGTTCGCATACACGTACACTGTATGCAAATATTGTACTTTAGCGCGCCTCGTGTATAATTAAATTCTTCATCGAGAAAATCACGCAGATCCCTATGATCTTTCAGTAGGTTTAATCTTCAACTAGATTTAAATTTTAAAGATAACAATATGACAGCAACATGAAAACGAAAGTCATTTATAACAAATCTTATAAGTAATAGTGCCCGATGGTCAGCTATTAAGTCTTGTCTTGGTATTCTCCTGAAATGAGACTTCTTACTCAGCTGGTAAGAAAACGAATCGCGCCAATTATCATAAAACTGATGGAGTTGTAAATATGGGTCTACATAAACAAGCCTGAAACATGATGGACAATCTTTATCTAGTGGCTGTGTGGAAAGTGATTAAGAAAGTAGTCGTTTTTTTAATGATATTTTCGGACAAACAAATCCCATGTTATTGACAAATGAAATAAGAATTTTGACATGAAATGATTAACTCGCAATTGAACTTGTTGATGATTAAATCAGTTAAATTCCCTTTAAATATAGTCGTCCATTTGAAATGGAAATGTATCCGTTAATCAGGAATTGTTGACATACAATATTGAACACCATTAACCGTTATAAACACAGGATTAACTTTTAAACTTACTTGTGATATTGCATTCGCCTATCCATTTGGACTCAATCTTTGCAGGAACATTGCCTTTCAAAAATCTGCAAAAATCAATAGCACAAAGAATGAAACGGTTGGTTGAAAGTTAGGAATACCTAGCAAATTACAAAATAATATTAAAGTTAGTCATACTATGTAGCCACTAAGTAAGGCACAAGTTTAATTAAAAAAAATTCACTGTGTTTGGCTGTTAGTTGTTGTAAATAAATTCTTCTGTCTCAACAAAAACTGAAGGAAGCCTAATGATAAATATAATTTATCTTACCTGATCCGATTGTTGACATTTGTGCTCATCGCCCACAAAATAATTTTCACGACCGCTTGAATACTTTCTTTATTGTCGTAGGAGATATTGTGCAATTCAAAGGTGTCGACCATAGGCAACGTCAGTGACAGCAGGAAATCCAATGGGCACTCTGAACCGATGGATATTGAGTCAAAGTGTAGCTTCAAAATCAAAATTATACAAATTTTAATATTTTAAGTAATTTTTAAGTAAAGCTGACGTATTCCTCTCACGACATGGTATTACTATTTGTAACTGGTTTGTAATACATGTGTGATGTTTGTGTTATTCACAACTTCATCATATATGCACTGATCGATAACCGGTATCTATAGGTGATTCAAAGTATAGCTGCAAGAAATTAGATTAGTCGCAGGCGCGTAGCCAAGGGGGGGGGGCGAAGGGGGCAGCCGCCCCCCCCCTTGAGCATATTTTTAAAAAAAATTTTAAATGTTTTTATGATATCGCTAGTAATTTCAAAAGAGAAAATGCTAAGATGCAACTTACAAGGCCTGGGAAGTGCCATTTCCAGCGATCTGGGAGGCATTTTCAGCCAAAATTTTCTTGTACGCTTCGCGCCAATGGTGGCGCTACGCTTAGATAGTGTGCAGAGCCGTATATAGAGAGAGTTTGGCCAACCATGTAACCGATTTGGATTGGTCGAGAGGGACAACGCCCACATTGCGGTGAAATAGGTCCACTTGAAAACTTTATAGCAGGCGACACGCATACTCACAGTGTACAAACGATCGTTTGTGAACACGAAAAAAGTACGAAATTATCAAAGAAATGTCTTGTCTGGGGATGCTGCAATCGGTCAGAACATGGATTTTGTTGTTTGATTTTCCGACTGAACTTGAAAGAAGTAGAATTTTGGAAGTAGAAAGAACAAGATGGAGATCTAATGGAAACAAAAAAAAAACTCTGTGTAGGCCTAGGCCCTAGTATAAAACGAGTAACGTACAAGCAATGCGAGAATTTTACGTTCAGACTGGTTTTTAAATTTGTAATTACATTCATGTTTTTTTCTCTCTCGTTTTACGATCCACAAATTCGATTTCATTATGCCAGCTCTCCTAGTCATATGCATGACAGTCTTAGTCGCACATATAGCTACCCTACTTCCTAATCCTACTCCTAGTTATTGTAGGCCTAGGCTATTCCTAGCCTTAAATTTATAACTTTCAGTTTAAAGTAAAATGGTAGGCTAGGCATAACGTAAGGCCCTTAATCCTAAGTTAAGCCCGAAGCCTAAGTTAAGCCTGTGCTTAGTTAGGCCTGGGCCCTTCTTGCTATTACTGTGATAGCATATATTACATAATATTGTACTGTATAGGCCCAGACCAGGCCTAAGGCAATCAAAATAGCCTAGGCCTAAACTAGTTAGGCTAGGCCTATACTCATTGGCTACTTGTGGGTTGTGTAAACATAAAGGCCTAATTATATAGACCCTTTTAGTATGCCATAGACAAGTGCCAATGGGCTTTGTTAATATTGGTGTATGGTCTCGGTTTGAAATGTTAATTGTCAGCATAGGCCTAGCCTAATCAACCTAATTTTTTCTTCTTCAAAAGTATAGCCTAGGCCTTGATTTAATTTGAAGTTTGGATGCAGTCAGCTATAATTTAACAAAATAGCAGGGGCCTAGGCTACATTTTAAAGATCACTAGGCCAAGGCTAATTATGGTACTGGTAGCCTAGACTTAGTTAAGCTTATTGCAAAGACTACCCTAGACACTTGTCTTGGTCACTTAATTATCTTAAGTACCATGTCACCACATGTTGATTAAGAAATGTTCAAAATATTGCGTAGGCCTAGCCTGGGCAATGCACAGTTTTGTTTGACTGTTTTAAAGCAAGACTTGATCCATCTTGAAAGTTCAGTGTTAACTGGTATTTGATCAAAAAGCAAAACTTTCTGTGCATTCCGATGAAATGCAAATTTAGGGGGGGGGGGTGCAGTATGATATACCTTTTAACACATTTAACCCCAAAAGACGAAGAGCCCCAAAGGAAAGAAGCACGGTCCTTGATAAGGTTCACTTGGAATTAAGGAAGCAAATGGTGCTCATTGACCACCCATATGCTTCCCTATCACATAAGAGGCCACAGTTAGCAGACTGTGATAAAGATGAACCTGGTGGGTGACTCTTAGACTGAAATCCAGTTCCTGCAACCACAGCAATAAAGTCTTTGTTTTAATCAATGCACTTGTGTGTTTGAAACTTTCAAATGGACACTCAGTGGCAGTTGGTTAATATATAAGGTTTTACCTTCATCATGGACAGTTGAAGGGAATCTGCCTCATCATCTGAATAATGGACTCAAGGATAACATCAAATCATGATTGGATTGAGCTGATATTCCTGAGTAATTTACATATTTCACTGTTATTTTCACCAATAATATGCACTGCTTGCAGACTGTGATAAAGATGAACCTGGTCCTGGTGAGTGACTCTTGTAGTTAACTCAAGTTCATGCAACCACAGTATTAAAGTCTATGTTTAAATCAATGCAGTTGTGTGTTTGAGACTTTCAAATTGACACTCAGTGGCAGTTGGTAAAGATGTAAGGGTTTGACTTCATCAAAAGGGAAGGACAAACTTGCCTCATCGTCTGACAATGGACTCAAGGAGAGCCTCAAATCATGATTGGATACTAATATTGAGCAAGTTTTCTTGAAAGTAACAAAGTTCCTGTACATACTTCACTGTCATTTTCATCACAGCAACAGGTTAAATATCTGGCAATATGAATGTTTGTATGATACATATTATTAAGCTGTTTAGCTCACACACAAGCAAATGATCACGTGACAACAACCAATGCAGTATATTTAAAGGCATTGAAGACTCGCCCCAAACCGCGTACTGCGCTCTGAAAAAGTTAACTTTCCGTTGCTTGCAAGTGAAATTTTCTTCTTGTTGCTACAAAATGCAGCCAGTAATAAAATGTGATACCTTGTTATCTTTTATCTAGACCTGAGATGTCCATCGCTGCTATGTACACTGTGTCGTAATGACCGTAGCTGTATGCATTGACTGTACACTAGTGTCTATTTACCGACGGTAGCAAGCTGTGTGTGTATTTTGTGGGATCAATGGTGGTGTCTAACACTTCTGTTACACCTCATTCGAAACTAGGTCAGATTACCGGCATGAGACGTTTCTTGTGCGCGAGTCTTCAAGCCCTTTAAGGAGAAGTATTTTTTCCCCATTAACAGAGACAGAATAAAGTTACAATTGGTAGCATGCAACTTTAAATTTGCAAACATTAGATACAATCAAACAAATGACAATGCTCATTTACAAGGTAATCTACTGCCCTATATTTCACGTTAATCTGTCACAGCTTTCAATAATTGTACAAACAAACTCCCTTGATGGGTCCTTGGTAAGATTCCTGCAATTTTCAAGTTTTTTTCAATGTAACAAGTTCTGAATGTGGCAATGTGGAGAAGCTTTGGGATAATTTGTGGATAAGACTGACAGACTATCAACAAGATTCCACATCCATGCAA
>KN891810.1:0-18814 GCA_000934455.1 Apostichopus parvimensis
TTCTCCAGGAAGGAGCATGAACTCATAAGCAAAGAGGTTGGAAGGTAAGGTTCATTCTCCTCATTGGCCTTTAATACTGGAGATTCCATTATTGCAGCAAATGAGTGGGTAGGCGGGATTGGGCGGGTACATTTGTGCTGTTTGGTGCTGGTACTACATGACCAAAAGGATAAGATTTTGAGAGCAACTAGACCTTTAAAAATGATATATATAGAATTAATTGGCCTATTGATCATTCTTTTAAGTTGCTATTAAATTGATTTAAGGTTGTTGGAGGGGAACTGCATTACGAGATCAACCTGATCAACCCTCTCTAGTTTTATACCCGTAAAAAAACGATTATTACAGGGTATCGCGTGATCTATGAAGTAACCAAAGCTGTCTTCATTTATCTTAAGTCTCCGAGAAGCTCTCTTGTGCAAGTTAATTCCTGCTGCAGCTGCTTCAGTAGCTAAGATAAGGACGATAGCTAGCTTAAGTTACTTCCTAGATCATGTGATACCCCAAACATCACCGTTTTTCCCAATATTATATATTTTATGAAACATGAAATGATTTCAATTTTAGGTTACTGAGGTCAGATGTCTTCAATCCAGCACTTAGAGTAAAACATGCCCCACCAGAAGATGCAGAAAATTTGAGAGAAGAAAGAAGGCAATTCTTGGAGGATACCAAACTCACCCCAGCAGAACGGAGACGGCAAATTGAGTAAGCTTTTGTGTACAGTGACATTACATGATACTTTCATGTATGCTATATGGGTGCTTGCAGTGGCGGAGTGTCCATACAGTCAGGGGGGCCGGATGCCCCCCCAGACGGACTCAAATGGACTGCTGGCGCCCTTTTTAGCTTTTTACCTCTTTTTATTTATTTGCGATTATTGACTTTTTTATTGCGCTCTCATCTACCTATTGACATTTGTCATATTTTGTTGGTCCAGAAAGGCCCAAAAAGGGCCATTTCCGGCGATCTAGGGAGTATCTTTACTCAAAAAAATTCTGTACCCTCCTCGCCAACCTGTTGTGGCGCTCCGCTTAGATAGTGTCGAAAGCGCCCCTACAGACCATTCTCAACCCCCTGGCCAATACCCCTAGCTCCGCCACTGGGTGCTTGAGCAGTTTGGATCAAATGTTGATGGTGTCTTATATCAATGGTGGGGGAGGGGGGGGGGAGTGGGCAAAGGCAAGGCCTCAAAATACAATTGAAGGGAAGGTCTTAGTTTTGAAAAGTTTTTACCATTGACAATATCTCTGTTCTTGTTAAAATTAAGACCAAGTAAAAAGCAACCAGTTGGATTAAAAACCGAATTCCATTTCCCACCTGATTCAATCATTTCCCACCTGATTCAATTCAATGCAATGCTCTGCAAGAAATCTGTCTTTAAATGCAAAATGGGGTGATTAGCTGGTTGTGACAATATCAACTTTAGCCCTGAATTCTTATATGCAAATTTAACTATGTAAACATGCTATGAAGGTGTAGTAGGTTGAGGCTAAGTGATGTTGTTTTTGGGTGTTTTTTTTTAATTCATGCCATCAAGAGGTACTTGAGAGCATAAACTATTGGTTTTAATTCGCGACTGATGTATGGTTTAACTTCACTAATCAGAGGCTTGGGGAAACCTTTACCCCATTACCTAATATCAGTATTACATTCTATACCAATCTGTTTACAATTACCTAACAATTGAAAAACAATAGGCATACTAAGATCCACCCCCTTCAGACTATATGACGGGACACAGGCCATGGACAGCATGACAGCTACGTGATACAACTTTGACATCTAAAATGGATTTTTATTTTGGGGAGGGGTCTTTTTTAGGAAGTTGCTTATCACAAGCATGTTTTTCTGATATCAAAGAGATATTAGTTGGATTGCTTTTCCTTTCATGTCATTATTGTCACTCCCATAAGAATTTCATCATGTTTCGTTTTATTTTTTCTCTCTTGCAGGAAAAGACCAGCAATTACAAGTATCGTAAAGTGAGTCAACTTTTTTAAACTTTGAATAATCTCTGCTCATTGTTAATAGTTCCCTCGCAGTATTGATAGCTTGGTACTGCTTGATCCACTTACACTGAAAAAGAACATTTTTGTCACAAATTTGGGACCTTTTGCAAGGAATTAATAAATTAGGAGCCTGAGATCCATATATTCCTACAAGGCAGGTAAATTGACTGTATCAGTAATTCATTGTTGTAACATGCATCTCTCCACAGTAAGAGGTCACCTGTGATTGTATCATTGTTACCGACTCCCAAGGAGAAGAACGGCTGGCTGTTCGACAGATTAGAGTTGGATCCAGTGGCGTAAGTACAGCTCAGTGAATTGTAACTTAGGATTTGGAGGAAATAATATGTAAATAGAAAAAGAAAGGAGATATAAAATGTCTTTCTTTAAATATTTCTGCTCTAGCTGATGGCATTTTATAGTAAATTTCATTGCAACAAAACTAGAAGAGGTGTTTTGACCAATGACCACTCTTTATAATATCTGAATTTACTACAAATATGCTCCCTTTAAAAGCTTAAAAGTAGAACCCATCAGAACAGACGAATGATAGGCAAGACATGCGCAACAAGTTTTAAACGTGTTTGACAATCTGAGAAGTTGGTGCAGGAATTTAAATACGTATTTTATGTAAGAGGGTTTCACGTACAATATTGATATCATTTGTGCTTTGTAAATTCAGGGTTTAATTTGGGGTTTCTCTTAACTACACCTTTGGTAACGAAAAAGTTAGTAAACAAAGGTGATCCACCCTTAGCCCTCAAGACATGACAGCCCTTAAGAATCAGTTATGAAACTAACAAAGTTAACAGGTGGATATTTATTCATTTTATGTACCTGATTGTATATTTTGATCACACACAGATGATGTTAAGAAGATAAAATTCCATAAAGGAATGATTGGATGAGTTGATCTGCAAGTTTTTGCACAATAGATTGGGTGGGATCATTTCTGTGTTTTGCCATAAATGGGTAGTTTTGATAACATGTTCCATAAAGTAAACTTCAGTCAGTGTATTACGACTGGCACAGTAATACATCTCTGAGATGCCTGCACTTCACAAAGAATTCATAAAGTTAAGTAAATCTGGACTAGTAGTACTCTGTGATGAATCTTTCGTCTTACAATATGAAAAGTCAAAACAATGTACTAAAGCCCAGTCACCAGAGGTATCAATAGCCAAATCAGACCGTGGGGAGAGTTATGTCACTGGGCCTCTTGTCTGAAGCCTTCAGAATTTTGCAGTACATTCATGGGCGTATGAAGAAATTCTCTGAAGAAAGGAGAATACATTGTTCTTTATCCCATACTTTCCTTGGCCCGCTGAACCCTGTTCTCATCCAATGTGGATATTACATCATCTTAAGATTTAGTCAATTAAAGGATTGAAGACTCGCCCCAAACCGTGTGCCGCCCTCTGAAAAAGTTAACTTTCTGTTGCTTGCAAGTGAAGTTTTCTTCTTGTCGCTACAAAATGCAGACAGTAATGAAACGTGATACCTTGTTATCTTTTATCTAGACCTGAGATGTCCACCACTGATATGTACACTGTGTTGTGGGTATTGACGGTAGCTGTATGTATTGACTGTACACTAGTGTCTTATTACCCACGGTAGCAAGCTGTGCCTGTATTTTCTGGGATCGATGGTGGTGTCTAACACTTCTGTTACACCTAATTCGAAAATTGGTCAGATTGCCGGCATCAGACGTTTCTTTGTACGAGAGTCTTCAATGCCTTTAAGCGGCTCTGTTGACATTAATTTTGCTTACCGTCCACAGATCCAGTGATGAGATTGAGGAGAAGAATAGTTCCTCATCTTACAAGACAAAGTAAGAACATGACACATTCTTTGTCCCTAGTGGTTGATAGTCACGCAAAGGTTTAATATCCATCTCTATGTTGCATGCTTCATGTAACTCCTCAATTGACATCAATAATATTGAGTTATGAAAAATAACATGGCCTTGTAGAATCTTTAGCCAGGTCCATGATGTAATTCACTGGATATGTATAATGTTTGCCATCTTTGGTTTTATCTGATCATGACCACGTAGATCTTTTTCTTCGGCAAACAGGTGAAGATGTTAATAGATGCAGGCGCGTAGCGAAGAGGGGGCAAATGGGCGACCGCCCCCCCTCCCCCTTGAGCATATTTTTTGTATTTTGTTTTGATATCCTGACTAATTTCAAAATAAAAAAAAGGTTAGATGCAACTAACAAGGCCTGGGAAGTGCCATTTCCAGCGATCTGGGAGGCATTTTTGGCCAAAATTTCTTGTACGCTTCGTGCCAACCCATGGTGGCGCTTCGCTTAGATAGTTAACCTACAGGCTTCATCCCTCCCTTGCTACGCAACTGAATAGATGACAACAAAACTCATCACTAATGTTCCCATATTTTATCTGAAAGAAGTAAGACAAGTTGTTGTTGCTTGTGGGAGGGTTTTTAGTTAAAAGATTACTCCCTCCCACTTTGTGGGGAAAGATATTTTGAAGGGTACCTACATGAAGTTGGTACCATATTTGAAGTTTAAAAGCTGAATCTAGCATAGGAAGTAAATACAATAATGACAACATAAAGGTCCGGGACTTTTGAAATTTACCTTTCTGCGGTCAAACTTAGCTAAACAATCAAATAACCATCAGGAAAGTTTTGTCCAACCTATTTGTTTATCAGAACTACCAAAAAATACAGACATATTTGTCAAAATTTTCTTATCCACCCGGACATTCACAAAAGACAGAAAAACGGAAGACATGTCCTGTGAGATCCATACATATGGTAATCCTTCTCGTCCCCACAAACTGCTGATGAGACTTAACTCCATGAGACGGCCAATTTTCAGGTGGCAGAATATGTATTAACTTTGAAGGCAGCGTTTGTTTCTTTTCTCCCAGAGTTGGTATAATCGGAGAACCACTGAATCTGTTCAACACCTCAACATTAGCTCCTCTCGGCTCAGAGCAAGACGAAGAAAATTCTGATGAAACCCAGTCTAAGAAAGAGTAAGTGTATCATTAACTGATGTTGTTAGTATCAATTTTGCACAAGGGACATTTTGGTAATGTACTAAAGAAAATGTGAGAACTTCAGAAAGGGTGCCTTTGTCCTTGAGTCCCATCTGCCACTCCACAATCCTTGTCTGTGCCATACTGTACAACTTAAAGAAAAATGTGAAATATGCTTGTTTGGATCCTGGTTTCAATATGGTTGTCAAAACATTCATTCTTTCTTTCTTTCTCTTTATATTATTTTTATTCAGTGCCACTCTAACAGGAACTCCAGCCAACAATGGACAGTCAAAAGGTAAGGTTTGCATCTAATCATGCAAAGTAGCATGTGAGAAAAATGTTCCACATCAAGTACTGTATTTAATGTCTTATCTCTTTTATAACATTCTCACTTGGCCTGTCATTCTTGTAAGTTTTTTTCCTGATGTTTTCTTTCCATTGAAATGTTTATCTTTCAAACATGAAGAGAGAAGAGAAGTATAAACATTATTTGAAGAACTCTTCCTGTCACCTCACTTGCTATATTTTCATTGATCCATGTCGTAAATGAATCCTACATTTTAAGCAGTGGCGGAGCTAAGAGTTTTGTTCAGGGGGGGGGGGGCGATAATGGTCTGTAGGGTCGCTTTCCAACGCTATCTAAGCAGAGCGCCACCCACAGGTTGGCGTGGAGCGTACAGAATTTTTTTGAGCAAAGATAATCCCTAGATCACCGGAAATGACCCTTTCCGGGCCTTGCTAATTTGCAGATAATGTGACAAATGTCAATAGGTAGATGAGAGCGCAATAAAAAAGTCAATAATCGCGAATAAGTAAAAAGTGGTAAAAGTTGAAATGGGCGCCAGCAGTCCATTTGAGTCCGTCAGAAGGGCTAGGGCGGTGGGGGGGGGGCATCCTTGCCCTGACTGTATGGATGCTCCGCCACTGATTTTAAGTGTATTAATTGATTGATTGATTGATTGATTGATTGTCTTTACTTTTAAGGGCTTGGAAGGCAGCTGACGGCTCAGTCTCAAGCTACGGACGTATTCTCAGATGATGAGGAGCAGTGAAGTTAATATACAGACAGGGCAGCTTTTCAGATTTTCCTCACTGATGTTCTGGGTGTATATGTCGTGACCTGGAGAAGGTTAAATAAAATGAAAATAAATAAATAATAAAATAGTGCATCCTTTGTTGTTATGCCAACCTTCAAATGAAAAAGAAGCATATAGCTTTGTGCATGTTATATCACATTCCTTCCCTGTGTTACAATGTGTCAATTTTCATTCCACATTGTATTAAAATGTGATCTCCGTACTAGATTTAAAAAAAATAAAGGAAAGTTACTGAGAATATGTCAGCAACCTAATCTTTACCCAACCCTTTAAAATGTAAAAAACTGTTATTTGTCGTGAAAGTTTCTCAACATTTATGTTTATGCAGTAAGGAATTTAGTGGTTGAACTTTACATGATATATAAGGGTATTCTTTGAAATTCTGGACATAATGTACTAACAATTTATTCAAATACAAATCAAGAATAGATATGATCAAAATATGAGTCATGGCAAATTTCTTTTTGATATTTTTCTCTTTTAGGAAGATTTCCATTTATGTGTGTACATTTCTGTTTACCCACTTTGCTAGTCTATTTTGCATGTAACAGAGTTTTAACATAGTATTCATAATATTCTACTATATGGTAGTCAGTTTAATTAAGGTAATCTGAGGAATAAAACTGAAAATAAAACTAGCAAACTTACAGATGAATTGAATAATGTCATATTTCATATAAGACTTTCCCTCTGTCGCCTCTTACACTGGTCCCCCTCACAATTTCTCCTTTTGCACCTCCTCTACTCCCACCCCCTTATCCTCCTATGTCCTTCCCTTATTTCGTTTGTCAAGTTTCTTGTTACATCACTGAGTTTTACAGATGCAGATCCACTGGTGGTGGTGTTGGGGGGGGGGGAGGGGGAGGGTATAATAAAACACAATATTGAACAGGCTCAATTTTTGCCCTCTCCAATTCTTTGTTTGTTGTCTAAATATGCCTCTTTGTGACCTTTTAATTTTCTTTTACTTAAACCATTTTCCTCATAGAGAGTGGAATTTCCCACCAATCGCCAGATTAATATTAGTTAATAAATGAGTTCATATATTGTGCAAAATCCGAAATATTGATTCTCGATTTAGGCTTGCAGGGGTGACGGACCACTTCCCCCTAACTCTTCCCCCTCCCTCCCCCCCCCCCCCACACAAGTGAAGATGTCAAATGATGCATTCTGATGCATACATTAGGTCTATAATTAGCTCTTATAGCAAGGTTGTGCTTATAAATACTCTTGATTTTTTTGTGGAGATTGAATAGGGGTGTGTGCACCTGTTACAGTGGGCTAATTCTTCCACGGCTAAATGTAAAAATTGCTGAACTTTTCCAGAGACTGACGATTGTGGAGGTGGGGGTGGTCCCCTGAATCCTCTTTGTGCACGCCTCTGTAAGGGACTGGGGTTGAGAGAGAATCAAGATGTTTAGTTTCCGCGCACAGGCTCTATCTTGGGGGATCATTCTTAAAAAGCACCTATTGTGTTCTCGATTTTGCATACATAGAATAAAACAGCGGTAGCCGCGCTCATACTTTTGTTGTAGGTAGAGTCCCGTTATAGACCACAGAAGTTTATACAAATTCCTTTTATGACCCTAATGGTACAGAAAAAAAGGTAACCCCGCCTCAGTCTCACTGAAAGAAGAAAGATGATGGTGCGCCCCCATTTGAGGTCAGAGAATAAGGATTGGATCCATTTAGCTAGAAATTTAGTTTAGCAGTAAGTCAAAGGTAGGAATCTGGCAGCATACTCAAGTATTACAAAAAATGTCGGTGGCAGTCAATTCTGATAACCAAGACCCGTTTCGGGTTCCAAACTCTCCCACTGGTGAGCTGTTACAGGAAGATCGTTCTTTTGAAGATGACTTCTTGCCTGTCGTTCCCAGTCCTATTCCTGGACCAACTACAACGAAGAACATGGAACATGAGTCATTGCAGTCTAAGGCTTATTTAGCACACTTAGGTATTTCATATACTTGGCTTATACTGTATTGGTACCGTTTATGCGAACATGTTTTTGGTACATCCGTGTTTATCCTAAACCAACTCCTACCCCTGCCTATTCTACTATATAGAAAATTGTGAACAGCTTGTTACTGTTGTTTCTATGTTTAACATTATCTATTTGGTTGCTGTTTAAACCAATGCCTTGGGGGTCGTCACCACACCCTTTCCAGCCCCCTCAGATTAATCACATATGCATATATAAGTAACATATTGTAACTTGCACTTTTAGATTTCAAATTAATTGTAACTAGATTACAAGCAATACATGTGACCTAGTGTAGGTCTTTGAAGAAAAAATGACATTGAACAAACACACTTATAAATGTCAATGACTTACTACAGACATAGACACCATTTTTTCTCTTTATCATTTGTGTTGGTCTCTAGGTATCAGTTCTTCACTTAACTGTAGATTAAAATATTTATTCTTCCATATTTTGATTATTGAAGATTTGGTATTAAGATAATGCCTGATGGCACACAGAGAAAGTGCTTCAACACTCCAATATTATTTTTTTGGTTTTCTTCCATGAATCCTTAATTGTCATACATCTCATGTAGAGGCCAAACTGAAGAAAATCAAGGGTCAGAATTCATCACAAAAGGTCAACTCACGAGATATGATATCATCGCTTTGTAAAGTTCGAATAGATGCCAACGAAACTCTGGCCGGTGAGGACGGGGCTGTTTCATTTGATGAACCATTTGAGGAGCTAAAGACTGTGGAAGTGAGTGATATAAAGAGGCGTGTTTTACCAGAACAAGCACTCACACTGGAGGAACTGACCAATTTGTTAGAGCGAGATTATCTAAATGCCGTGACTCAATATGAAAGAAATGCAGATGAAGAAGAACAGAGTGAAACTCGATGAAAGTAGCATCCATCTCTAGCTAATACAAGAAACTCATTGGATAGGTACTTGAGAGGAGAGTTGTATATTTACTTCTTAGCGTTTCGCTGAGGTCAAATTTATAGGTTCAAATTGGTGGCTGTATTAAAGTATGTGAAGAAAATTAACTGCAGTAGTGTAATCAGAAAATGAACTTGTTATGCACAGATGTTTATAGTATCAAGTCAAAGGAAGATTTGACCAACTAATATTACTGTTTTCAAATGTATTTCATTTCTCACTTACCTGTCTCCTCGCAACAAATACACACTACCTCTACAGTGTCTAGAGCACCTGGTAACCTAGTAGCAAAATATACTTTCCTTGTGACTGGCCCATTCTGGTCTACCACCCTACTTCTCTTTTCTACCACCCAAACTGGCTGGAGCACATAATGAGAGTAGAAGGGGAGGTAGATGAACTTGCTTCCACTACTAAGAACTTCTTCCAGATGGGTTGTAGTCAGTCATTATTCAGATTAACAGCCTCTGGGGGGGGGGGGGGGGGAATGGGGACTTGACCTTGGGACACTTAGATGCTTGTCTCATATACCTAGCAGATAATCAGGCACTGTTAACTGTAATAATATGTAAATGTTTTATTGAGATCTATTGAATTGTATTATATTTAAGGTTTATGTGTAAAAACCAAAAACACTTGATCAAGACGAAGTTTGTTTTAAGATTACACATTTCAAAAGCATGTATGTATTCCTTAATACTTGACATATTGTTAAATTTTATTATTTTCTCCATATCAACGGTTTAATTGTTACAGATATTCTCGGCTGTATGATAAGCTTCATTTCAGTTAATTATGATATTAATTTTAACATTTTTTGTATAAGTTAAGTTAAGTGTAGTGAATATTTAATATTATTATTTTTTGTACTTTTATCTTCTTGCAATTTTGCTTCTCATAATATGAACAAAAAGTGAAGTGTTGTAAGAAGTCTCCTCAACATAACAGTATTTTGATTGAAACTTAGCATGAAGCTAGTCTTGCAAGCAACAAACTACAGTAACATTACTGTAATAACATTTAATTTTCCTTTTTGATTCCTTGCCAAGGGCAGAAGGAATCTATGCGTTGGTGATGGCGTGTTTACATATGTATTCCTGCGTGTGTGTGTAACGCTTGTAAATGCTCTAACTTCAGAAGGATAACTGGGGTACATTTCATATTTGGCAAATTAGTATGTAGGTTCCCCTTATGTAGAAGTAGTTTGGGATTTTTGTTGGCATTGGTCAAAGGTCATTTGAGGTCAGCACAGGTCAATGTCTTAAAACATTGTTCACACAATATCTCAAAAAATAGAAGATGCAGGAAGTTCAAACTTGGTGTGTAGCTTGCCGTTGGTGAGTAGAAGATCTGGAGTTTTTCTTCATGAATGTCAAAGGACATTTGAGGTCATCAGGGTGAAAAAATGTGACAATGTTGTAAGCATGATATCTCAAGGAAGGTCACCAAAGCAGTTCTTACATTTGGCATGTTGATTTTCTGTAATTAATTTAGGTAACTCTATTGATTGTCCAGCAGACTTTATACTCTGAAATTTTAAAACATGACATCGTAAGATAGGCAGTTTCATCAGATGTCATATTGGCATATGACTTTGTTATAATGAGTACAAGAGCGCAATAATTCGTTGTGAAGGTTAAAGGTCATTTGAGGTCGGCAAGGGGAAAAAGTGTAACACCTAAAAAGCACTGTAGCTGGATAAGTTTGTTGTCAAGTTGAGTCTTTTAATTTGATTAAAGTCAATGATTGTTTAAGGCTAGCAGAATTCAATCCCTGGAAACCTTTCTTCCTATTTAGGGATGTGGTCAGTAATAAGCTTTTGCTTTCAGCATGACATTTTGTGCAAGGACATGGAGTACAGAAAAGCACAATATTGGTCACACCTTAATTGATATTGTTGATATGAAATTGAGAATGATTTGTAATTTAGTAATCCCTGAAAGTTTACACCATACCAGGGTAATATTTAATTGCTCTCACTGTCTTGGTATACATCCATCCTCTCACTATACATAATTTGTATAGGTTTAAGATGCTGTTTAAGATGTTATTTATATCTAAGTTTAGCCATAATTACTGCACAATATCTTAAACTGCTCTTAATACTCAGTATTAAAAACCCCATGGATTTATTTTGACACAGAACATTTGACCTTATCCCATTGTCCCTTATTAGTTATTACCACTTGTTTTTTTCAATAAGCACGTTTAGTGACAGTTTAGTGTCCGTTTAGTGATCACGTTTAGTGTCCAAATATTTGCCCAAATATGAATCTGATTGAAGGTCAATTGAGGTCAAAGTCTGGAAACCTTGTAAGCTTTTATCGTTAACCATTTCTTCCATGAATGCCGTTTCTGTGTCAGTGTTTAACCTTTCCTCTTTTAAGTGGCTGAGATGATTTTCCACTAATGACTGTTATCTGTAATCAACTTTCATAAGGGTAATACTTCTGCAGTGGTCAAGTTATCTGGACCTCTTTTCTTATGTTCTGGTACTTGACTCCAGGAAAAATTTCCTCAGTAGCTTTATCCATCAACTGATTCCATATACAGGATAAACTCATAACACAAGGAATCACTAAGCCTGCTGACTTTCTGGTTACAATTTCTCAGGATTGTATCATTCCAAATTGTTTATACAGTTCCAGAAACAATGTCTTTCTTCAGATACTTCCATGTGATATCTTCAATTAATATCTATTTGGAGAGGTAGTTTGAAAGTATTGGATCTAAGTGAAGGAAGAAGGTAGGGGCTAGTGGCAGGTTTCCATATCCCCACAAATTTGATGTCCCTGATTATTTGAAGACATTTTAAAAACTGAATTCCCTTGCAATATTGGATTCTACATTTCTTTCAATGTGTATTTACCCCACCCCTTGCAATTTGGTCAGTCTTATTCTGAATCTGCCACAGGAAAGTTATCCATCTCTGGCATCACACTTCATGTGACATAACGCAAGAAATGTTTCTTGTGTGCACATGAAAATATTTCTTGTGTGTACATGACATGTTTTTTTGTGTACACATGAAATCTTTCTTGTGTGCACATGAAATGTGTTTTGTGTACACATGAAATCTTTCTTGTGTGCACATGAAATCAAGATCATTTTTGGTGGCACTGGGTCACATGTAGTCTTGAAAATGCCAACTTGGAGAGCGGTAGTTGTGAGTCGATGAGTTGTTAAAGAAATATATGCTGCCAAATAAGTTAAACGGAAGTCTGTATGTAAGTTTGTGTTCTGTACAAACGTAATACACAAAATAAAATATGTAATAAGTTAAGGCCGAATGTCAAGGTAACAGTGATAACAGCTTATCACATATTATTATTATAACATAAATGGCAATAAAATGTTATGAGCACTATCGTAAGTGTCAGCTCACTGCAGTGGCGTAAATCTTGTTTCATGGACCCTGGAAGAGTGAAAGCTGGGACCCTGAACCCTTACTTCGTCTAAACGCCCCTCCCCCCCCCCGCCCTCCCCCCGGATACCAGTCCCTATGAGAAACGTGTTTGGGGGTAAGGGGACTTTGATGCATATTGATGCTATCATTTTAACTACATTTTTGTAGTACAAGTGTTATTTTGTCTAGTTCAATCTTGATTAATTTATAAAAAGAATTACCGACCATGGCCTGTTCTTAACACAGGGATCTGAATTTATGGCTCACTAACATCAAACCTTTAATTATTCCTTCCAAACTATGACTGGCAGTTGTGATCTGTTGGCTCCAAATTTCGGAAGCAACCGTTTGGGGAACCTGGACATTGGGGCCCTGGTTCATTGAACCAATCACTTATCGCCACGAATGTGACTTTCTGGTTTTGTGAATCTTGTAAACATTTTTACAGTTATAAAAACTGTAATCAACTTGAAAAAATAACATGAAAGAAAAAAATCATAAAGAACTATGGAGTGAGATTTACACTTTATGATAAATGAAATTGTTTATGTAGCATATATATCTTTCAAATGAACTTATCACAAACATACCAGCAACAGCACAAAACCAAAAGCAAAATAGACACATGACCTGAATTCCAAATAGCCTGTATAATTTATCTTTTGCTATCAAGTACATCGACACAAATTTCCACCTTAAGTTATAGCCTACAAGCTGCACGATGTGATATCATGTTTCAAGATAGAAATATTGATTATCATGTTTAAAGGGTGTGAAGACTCGCGCAAAAAGAAATGTGTAATGCCGGTAATCTGACCTAGTTTCGAATGAGGTGTAACGGAAGTGTTAGACACCACCATCGATCCCAGAAAATACACACACAGCTTGCAAAAAGAAACGTCTAATGCCGGTAATCTGACCTAGTTTCGAATGAGGTGTAACGGAAGTGTTAGACACCACCATCGATCCCAGAAAATACACACACAGCTTGCTACCGTCGGTAATTAGACACTAGTGTACAGTCAGTACATACAGCTGCGGTCAATACCCACAACACAGTGTACAAACAATACAGCGATGGGCATCTCAGGTCCAGCTAAAGATAAGGTATCACGTTTCATTACTGTCTGCATTTTGTAGCGACACAAACAAAACGTCACTTGCAAGCAACAGAAAGTTAACTTTTTCAGATGGCCGCCACGCGGTTTGGGGCGAGTCTTCAATGCCTTTAAAATTAGAAATATTGATCAAGCTGAACTCAAGAAAATACTTTAAAGTATGACCTATACAGTATCTATTAATACCATGTTAACATCAATAGGTCGTGCTGATTTTGTATAATTATAACAAATTACATAACAGACCATGAAAAGGAAACAATTTACAACTTTCAGCAAAGGCATTATATGTCTTGAATATGCATTTTGGGCGTCATCCCGAACCTAATTTGCATATCTTAATTCAGTTCCAGATATATCTATACAATTCCACATTTCTTCACTTCATTTGAGCTCATTTGCATATTCATCTGGAAACGGCGTCGCTATCATTCTGAAATTTTCTGTGACGGAAATCGAATATCGTTTTAACTCAGTGTAGATAAACATGATACACTTAGTTGGAAATGGATGGAGCAGAAATAAAGGGAAAAATCAGCTTTTTGTTGACTTAAATTGATGACAACTGCAATATTTCAGGAAAACCTCAAGGAAATAAAAAAGAAGATTAAAAATGCGTATATGCGAAGTCAGCGTAAACTTTATAGAATGATATTTTAATTTTTGACTTGCGTTGCCCGGTTTTAGTTAGTTATTCATTCACTGAGAATAGAATCCGATGAATTTCTTCACAATGAGGATTCTGTTGAGCTAGTGTTACATATCGTGAGATAGAATACTATCAAGACAATGAGGATTATCAAGTTCGGTTCTTGTGCCTTCCCGGTATGTTCAGCGACAATTATTAAAGAGAAAATTCACTTGACGTCCATCGCAAAATCTTAGTGTTTTCAAAGATTGTTCAAACTGGAGCAATGTAGTTTTCCAACCGATCGCTCCTTTAGGTTGGCCCTCGAGCCTTTTTTCTTACATCTGTTTTCCTCACGTATATTATGATGATTATACGTTAATCTTTATCTCACGTATCATGTTATTGACCGAGGGCTCCGGTGCAATGCTGGGTGTGACTGTGACCTCTCTTGTCAGGCCTACTCCCTCGCCACCCTCCACACCTCTGGTAGAAGCAACGAGATGTTAAGTGCGTGACGGACCTGACGGTAGCCTTTATGATTTGGCTTCACTGGATGCTACTTCATCTACCAGTAAAACCCTCCTCTTCCACCCGACCCCCCCCCCCCCCCCTCCGCCTTCTCATGAACGAAAATTCATCGTCATCAACGTTATGATTGAAACGCACTTGTAAAGAAAAGTCCGTGATTGCGTCCCATCTTTGCTATAGTTGCTGGCATAGGAGATTGGTAAGTGCTATCGTAGGTTCCTGGACCAGGTACCTTCTGTGGGTAAGAAAGCACAAAGATATACATATTACATATCCTTCTCTGAACTACGGACAACATATTTCAATTGAATGTTAATGTAAGTTACGATATACAAATGCATTCTTAAAAATGGAATTACTGTTTAGCTGATTGATAGATGTTTCCCTATAACATATATATATCGAAACAGAATATGGTACATACTGGCAACAAATATTGTCATTCTAGTTTGTCAGGGACGGCGGATGAAGTTGGTATATGCGGTAGCAATTGGGCATGATACCCATATATATAGTTACATGCGCGTGAATGCATGGGTGGTGTCTGGGCTTACAAGCTTATAACCAACCATACGATGTGGACGTTGGTGAAAATGAACTTATCACAACTAAATACAATTCAGTGTTCCGAGACACAACAGGGAAGTAATCCTATCAATATTCTTTTGACTCGTCTCTTGAACACTTTATAGCCTACGCAAAATGACTCGAAAAATCCACAAATTGACGGAATATATTTTACTACTGAGCCTAACAAAGCATGCGAGTGCAAAAGGTATTTCCTGAACACGTAGCACAAGTTTATGACTCGAATCCCCCACCCCCCCCCACGACAAACATATACTCGTGCACACACCCCACTCACACACCCGTACACCCACCCGTACACATACGCACATTATCGACTTCCCTGCATATACCCATCATGAAATTCGATAAACACAACAATGTCAAGCCTTCACATGGTGTTTCACAAATTCACATGCTGATTCAATGACCCCCTGCAAAACATTAGCCAGTTCCAGTTGTTTCCCTCACCCGCCACTCCCTCAGTCTTCTGGTATACTGGTATTGAGGAAATGCCGTACTTTGGTTAAGGAAAAACAAACTTTGAACGCGGTAAATGTTAAACCATGTCTAACATTGTGTTGCTTTATCTATGTCCAAATCTTCTTGTCTCTTTTCAAAGCACTGACCGCACCATACGTTAACAAGATGATGCCCTTAAAACAAAAGTAAATTTGCACTGAGCCAAAAAAAAAAGAAGTAACATTTTAAATTGCGAAATAATATCCTACCGTATGAGACGTAGAAAATCGTGGTGTTCTAGACTGGAAGCTTGACGTCACTGTGTGTGCAACCTTTGGTGCCCGATACTGGTAATGGCACGGCGCAGGATTTTTTGTCTGAATTTAAAAATATTATATTCACATTAAGTAATTTTTCTATGGTTCTGTCTTTTTTTGGTCACAGACAATTAAGCATTTAATCTAGACACATGAAGCCGGAGTTTAAATGCATATAGATTCGAGTAAAACGTGAACTAATACACGATGGATAACTCCTGCCTCTTCTACGGCCCTGCCCATCCAGTCCCCTCCCCCCCATTTTTGGATGACTTTGTCCCCCCCCCCCAACGATCGATTTTCCCGATAGAAAATTCGTCTACAAATCGTTCATCCAAACTCGTTTCAAAATGCGGAAGTTTTACCAATTGTCACCTCGAAATCTTCATATGTTGATGTTTCACCCACATGCCCGTCTATCCCACCCCACCCCACCGCACAGTTACAGTCCCACAATGGTAGAAATGAGGTGAAATATTCGGGATCATATATCATTTCTATAGTGTCAGCCATGACTCACCCCTTTAAAGTAAACAGTCGGGAATCGCATCGAAGCCGATTTGAAGTTAGCTTGTCTGCAAGAGAAAATGGAAAGCAAAACATTATATGATAACGTATGATATTCTAAATTGCGGATATCTGGTCACATAGTTAAGTGTATAAGTTTAATACATCTTTTATTAAAATATGTCTTTCTGGTTTTTGCTTATTTTGGTATCTAGGGGAAAGTATATTCCTTAATTATGCTTTGAATGCAATGTTTGGATAAAATAGTTTGGTTACGTATACTTTACTTTTGGCAATTTCAGCAATTTAGCGCTTGTCGGAAATAGGTTTTGCACTGTGAGATCAAAATTAATTAGATTCGACGAACAATAATGAAAACATATGCCTCGGAGTTCCTGTTATCATTTGCTAGTATAGTCCGAACTACCGAGACTTTTTATGTCACATTCAATCTAAAAGTATAGTTGCATCATACAGGGATCTGTTATAACAATTCCTGTGAAACAAGTTAACATTAGACAAAAATGAAACGCTTTCCCTTTGGGCGTTCCATAATTCATAACGCATCATGCATGTTTTCGGCATTCCTTACTTGTTCTTGGGCTCTTTAACGGACACACTTAGATAAGACTCCATTTGATAGGCCGTGGGACTGACATTAATATCCTGCAATGGGGGAAAGAAAAGATGAAATATGCAAAATGAAGAAATGGATAAAGCATTTGCATAAATTACAAGAATTGGATAGAAAGCATTCTCGATATATAACACGTGGTTACTACGGGTACATTTGTCATGGAAGTGGAATAGATGTACGTATGTATATGTTGCTGTACTGGTACTCATATTCTGAGATTTATTTGTACCCCATTTACCGCCATCGTTAAGTTGTACTATATCACTCGTACCCGGACCATTTTGGAAATGTAGTCTAGAAACAAGTAAAAGACTTGTAGATAGTTACTTGTATATAGTCGCGAGTAGATCACGTGTTCTCGTACTATTATACTCATATACTAAAGGGAGAGTGTACCTCGACGAACCATACATATATGTTATGACATTATTGCAATATAACATACATAATTGCAGTATAACATACATTTAAGTGATTGCGTGTGTCCCCGTGACGTATACACATTACGTTACAAACCTATATACAACTACACATCCACTTTATATTTCTCCCTTTACCTTATCTTTAACCATTGGTAATTGTTTCGCTCGAGATGAATTTTTAAAGGAATACGTATCCCTTGTCTTGCTCAGGTCGTATATTAAATCATGTTTCTCGTATGCTCCCGGCAGTAAGTATGCGCCGTGCCTTATGACGTCAGCAGCTCTCTTTCTTCCTTCGCTTTTGAAAGTATATGTGGCAGGCCTGACTTCAAATTCCTTTAAAAAGGTTTCTGCCTCATATGCACCTGGAACAGGAGTAACCTATATTTGAAGGAAAAAATAATAATAACAATGCTATGTTTAGGTACATGACGTGCAGTAGTCACCTTTGACCTTATCATATAAAGTTTATAATTAATACTGTTGTAAAATGAATGAGGTTGTCTCGTATAAGCTCATCGTCGTTGAGAACATCTGTTACTACGGACAGGGTCTGAAATACGTTGTTGGGGGGGTAGGAGCGGTGCCAGCCTTATGTATAGGCCAGTAAACGTTCTCACAATCGAGATATGTTGTATGTAGTCATTGGTTCCTATATAGTTGTCACTATTGTTGTTTCTTCGTTAACATACTACAGAACAGTGAAAAGTGGAATTCTCGTCGAATCAGAACCGAATTAGGCCTATACATCTTAGGCCTATAGCCTCAATAATAAATTTTAATCTTAGTAGTTTTAAATTAGCCACCAATTATTGATGGCAGTCTAATCAGTGGCAACTCCCAATTAACAGACTTGTAACAAGTCGCTTCATTTTCGAGTCGAGTCATTGGCATGTTGCCAACTGTCCTGACTCTAGTCACTGTATCTTTATGGGGAAAAGTTCCATACTATATACTTAAAATTTGCATGCAACACTTGCATCAAATGTCCCGCAACGAAATGAGAAGGTAATATGTGTGTTATGTGTCTACAAACCCTTATATCCTTCCGCCACCACTGCTCCCTCCCTGATACTTCCTTTGCGTAGTCTACGCTCAGACATTTTCGTCCCTTAAAATGAGAATAAGAAAAATATTAATGATAATAAAATGATAATGCTGATGATGATGATGATGATGATGATGATGA
>KN891810.1:23864-41419 GCA_000934455.1 Apostichopus parvimensis
CACCCTCCTCTGATTGATTTAGGTGAGGGTTAAATATATATGGAAGGGATAGAGGCGGCAGCAAGGATTTTATTTGAAAGGGGTCAGTGGCCCTGGGGTATTTGAATCCGAATTCGGCATGGAAGGGATGAATGAGGAGATCCTCCAGCAGAAAAGTAGAATTAACAAATCAAATGCTGCAATCTGAGGCTTAATTAAAATATATATTAAGTATATTAATAGCTCTAAACACCAGACTGTGGTACAAAAACGCTCTTTAGCATTAGTTTTAATGAGCTTGAAAAGTGGGTACAAAACCGTAGGGAGAGGTCTAATCTTCCCCTGCTGAATTTAAATGTCCCGGCCCGGAGTGAAGTAGAAAAAGGAGGTAAATGTTAAAACGGCTTGCCATGTGCCCCCCCCCCCCCTGCACCTTGCGCACGTACGCTACGGTCCATAGACCGTCATGCACGTCCATATGCTGAGTGAGCGCCGCACTGCCCGATTGTGAAGAAGGTATGGTATAAATGTACGTCTAGGGTTTATATAAAGAGTTTGGGGCATTTGGGCTGTTTGCCAGAAAACGTGAATTGCAAGTTTCTTATTTATCATGTTATTACTGCAATATTTATGCAGAGAGCGCATTATTCTCCAATGGTGTGTGTATGTTGGGATATCCCATGGTAACCGACCTTTCGTATATACAATTACCAGGTCGCTCCATGGTCCTCTAAGTTTTTCCCCTAAAGTATGTGCTATACTGCATGGTTACTCCCCTCCCTCCTCTACATGTACTCAGTCAACCCTCAGTGGTGAACAGCCACGAGGGGAGGGGAGGCGGAGGGGAAAGGTCTCCAAATATTTGTCTGGCCCCCAATATGGTCACAATATTTATTTATGGAACATATGTTCTGCCTGCCTCCCGGAAATTCTTCGGGGTCTCCTAAATGAAGGAGTCTAGCTAGCCCCACAACCCGCCTACCATTCACCACCATTCAACTATACTCGGTAAACCGTTATGCATTTGTACAGCCTGTCAACCAAATGCAGGAATTTCATGTGACTTGCCCAGAATTCGACACATCTTGATTTCAGTGTCATTTTCGTTCTTCGATTTTACCGGTAATTTATATCCAGTACAATCGTAATTATCAAGCTAACTTGACAGAAACATCGATTCGTTTGAAGCTTGCCAGATCCCCTTTACTTGCTCCATGGAAACTGCACGAACAACAATGCGAGTAGCCTGAATTTTTCATCTCCACCGGTAATTCCAAACGGATTACATAACTTACTCAGCAAAGCGTCAGTTCACATATTCTGTGTACAGTTAAGTTGCCATAGAAAAGTCAAATTATTCAATTCTAGAAAATACTCAGTATATGTACATATTTTACCACCATAATAAACTTTGAGCTAATACGGAAGATTACAGCATAAAGCAAATTCGATTTGCATTGTGGGATACAAATGCAGCCTCAACCGCTGTGTACACAAACGCTGAGCCGCAATGCATACGGGATTTTCACCATTCATTATTGTGTACTGCTTTGGCCTAAGTCGTTTACAACGATCATGATAATGATAGTGAATCTATTACAAAACGTTTACACCAAATCGTCCCTCAATTTTGTAATGTGTAGGTTAAACTAATCAATATTCTAGTATACCGCTCGGCACACAGCCGTATTCAATATATCCAAGAATTTAGTGGCGATTATACAATTGTTAGAGTACACATTGAATGATTGGAGAAAGTATTATGGCAAATATACAAATCCATGTACACAGTATGTAGTTTAATCTTATTTTAGGTACAAAGGAGTACTACATTGTAAGTAAATGACAAAACATAATTATTTAAATCCTCTTAGAATAAAATAAATATAAATTCTTCCCACAAAATGATGGAACACGCCAGGCGCTGCAAACTCATTAATTATTCATTGTGACACACAGCTCATTGATATGTACTGTATCAGAGAAGCCAACAGAGAAGCTAACAAGTTAATGCTGCATATGTCGCATGCGTCCGTTGCGCCTTACCGGCATGGACTGAATGGTTGGTTGATTTTATAACCGCCGCTCGCAACCGCCTGTTTGCATGTAGCTCTATGTGTTGTGTGTATTGTTAACGACTAGTCCGCACAAAACATACGCTTGACTCATCCACAGTCCACACCTCCCTCTTTGAAGTCATTAACTGTCGTGTTGAAAGCGATTGTTGGCAATAACTGCTCGGATTGGAACGTACCAGCTAACATAACATACCTGAAATACTGAAAAATGGTAATCTTTTTTGTTTTAAACATTTAAGAATTAATAATCATCAATCAGGCAGCTTAAACTTCATCATGAAAGACTTCTCTGTTATCGTTTATGTTAACTGTCAAGACAGATCATAACGCTAGGCATAACGTTAGACCTATCGAAGCAAATGTACTTGTACTTTTGTAGGCTAGGCTTAAGAGTAAAGACTAAGTTTAAGACTTCATTGACTTGTGTAGCATTGACAGCTAGAAGAAGAAATCAGTTACACAAAGCATATTGCCTAACTTTAGGCTATCGAGGGTAAGCTAGGAAAGTAGGATATGTCCAAATGTAAGTTACATTGCTGCCAAATTTCTCCGGATTCATTTGTTTCTCATTTGGTACCAAAATCATTCCAGTTTGATTAGTAAAACCTGTTTTTGACTTTATTTGTATAATTCTTGTCGTTTTTTTCGTTATTCACTTCAAACTTTCACCGTTATGTTTCATTGGTAGAATTTTTTTTTGGGTATCATCAGTGTTTGACTTAAATAGCAAATGGACATTGACTAATTTTGCTGCATCTGAATTAATTACTGAAACTGAAAACTGGGTATTGAATCTTTCACTTTTCAACATATTGGATTGTTTCCTTATTTATGTTTGTATTGTTTAATATGGTATAAATATTAGTTCTTAGTCAATTGTGAACTGATTAAAGTGTTGTTTGTAGAGCCTTGCATAAATAAAACTATGAGGTCAATAGCAAATTAGCTTTTCTGTCCTTCCAAGCTATTGGAACATCCAAACTGATTACACAGATATAATTAGATTGTCTTGAAAAGACAGAAAAGTTGCATAAACCATCTGAAATGATCTGAGATTCAGCTTTCTATGGATAAGTGAGATTACTCACATGGATAAGGTTCAATGCCAGCTGGGTCTGGCATTCCAGGGCTCATTTTTAAGATAATTTGAAGGTCGTCCTTCGGACGACCTTGCCTCCATATTTGGTTGTCCGAAGGAGTTCTTGGTTGTCCAAATGAATGCATTTGGATTTTAAAATTGGCGCGCCTTGCGAGAGAGCCGGTGCATAAGTAGTACTAAAATGTAACGATTTAGCCTTGTAGGTGGTGAGTACAGTAACATTAGGCTATGCAGGCCTAGCCTATCGGCCTGAGGCTTACGCCTACTGTTAGACAGGTTTTTATTTGATAGAATAGGGATTTTTCAAAGTTTTGTTCGCAATGTTGAACACTTATGGCAAATAAGCTAGTCGTCCGTCTGACAACTAAGCAGGGTTTTAGGTTGTCCGACGTGATGTTTGGTTGTCTCGGACGATCAGAGCACCGTTAAATTTGAGCCCGCATTCCATTTATCTTTTCTTTGGTGTTTGCTTGAATAACATTTTTCTCCTTCTTATTATGTTGCAGGCAGATCAACTGACTGAAGAACAAATTGCTGGTAAGTTCTTTTTATGTCCTGCATGATCACTGAATCTCGTTGAAGATTGGGAATTAATTTTGCAAAATGTTTGCATATATAGGCCTATATAATGTACTTTACTGGGTTTGCAATTTGGTTGTCAAAATCGCAAACTCAAAGTAGAAAGTTTCTGGCTTCATGTAATAAGATTGAATTTGTCCCAACTTCCTAGTCACATGCAATAAGCTGTGTTCTTCATAATCATTCCAACATAGCTTGGCGTGATTCCATTCTCTGAATGAATATTATGTCCATGAAGTCTAGTAGACTTTGGGATGGAATGGTTGAGAGTTTTTCTAGCACAGCATATTGTGTACTACAGCATTACCGATATTTTTACCACAGTGTCCCCCCATTCTCACATCTAACGAAGACACTGCTAGAGCAGATTCTTTTTAATGACAGAAAAGGAAAAGTTTCCTTTTATGCATTCATTTATAGTTTACTACATGTCAATTGTGTGTGTGTGGCTTAAAGTGTTTGCACATAGTGTGATGTACATCATGTATTTTGAGTATGCAAATACAGAAGTGAGAAAATTCCAAAAATTAGAGGAACAATGAATCCAACTGAGCCTCTTTTCAACCTAGGAAGCATTTTGGGTGGGTTTGCATAGTTTCTATTGTTTCCAAATGCAGAAACTGTTTGCTTATAATCAATTATTATTTTCTTGTTCTTTACAGAGTTCAAAGAGGCTTTCTCTCTCTTTGACAAAGATGGTGACGGTACCATCACTACCAAGGAGTTGGGAACTGTAATGAGGTCCCTGGGCCAGAACCCCACAGAAGCAGAACTTCAAGACATGATTAATGAAGTTGATGCTGATGGTAATGTCAACATGTTAACTGTTCAGACTTAATAGTGTGATTATCCCATTGTTAAGGTGATAAGGGACGGATGTGACGGTGAAATATGTACTAGTTGTCAGTTCCAAGGTTGATGTTTGATGTGACATATAATAACCTAAATTGTTCCTGTAATGCTTTTCCACAAGGCTTAATGGAAATCTTCAGCATTCACATTTTTGGTAATAGCTTTGAATGTTATTCTATTGTTGGTGTTTGCTGTGCATCACATACTGAAAATAATGCACACAAAAATAAGTTCACATTGTAAAGTAGACCTGTTATACTGTAGGGTTGGTTACATAGCAGAGGGAGACATAAACATCAGACAGTAATTTAGTTTATGTCATCTTGCAATAACTTGAGTGCTTTCAGATAAAAATATAAGTAAGTGCATGTTTTGCATCTCTCTTACAAATGAAGTATTTATCACATTAGCCACTCAATTCTGATACATTCTTCAATAAGTTTTGATGCTAGTGTCTCATTACAATGGAGTTGATTCGCTTTGAATCATCGATTTTCATTTCAAAGAATGAACAACAATTTGAAAATATTTTGGTTAATATTGGCAAGATTTTATAACTTTGTAAACCAGAAACAAAAGGCTGTTTTGTACCTCTTTGGCTAAATAAATGGTGGCCTTGGCTCCTGCGTTGTGTTCGATTAATATTGTTAATGCATTGTTTTAGAAATTGTTATAATTGTAGCTATCAATATTTGCTCTTGGCGAATTTGTAATACATTGTAAACATGTTATGTAAGGCCATGAAAGGTTTAGGTATAACTCAGAAATAAGAACAGTACTTTCTGGCAGGCCTTCAACTGGGATACATTAAGAGCTCACTGTGGCATAGTATGTTCATTGCGTGAGTGGTGGAGACATGTTTTTGGTCTGACTTGGCCAAGTTTCAAATTTATAGCCAATTGTTTTCAGGGGTAGTCAAAGTCATTTGAGATGAGGAGGTGCCAAATTCTTTGAAATGTGTTGAAACTCCAAGAGAAATGATTGGTCAAACTTGATACTTAATTTATGTCGGAGTTCCAAGGTCTGTATGCCTGTGTTAATTCGGTAACTACCATAGTAATGGTTGGTTAACTTCTCTTCTGTCTTCCTTTCAAGAAAACATAGTTGGGAGAATTTTCACAAACTATACTTTCATGTCACCCATTAAAGCACTTGTACTTAGTTTGAATGGTATGACAATCCTGTTTCTATCAGGTAATGGTTAGGAACTGTTGTATGTCATTGTGATTGATGTGAACTTATAATTGGCGGAGTTCAAAGGTCACTTGACAATGTCATACTTTCAAGTGCAGCCTTAGGGATGTCACACCTGGTATTGAAGTTCTTTATAATGCAAGGGCACGTCATAATTCAAGCACTTATAACTGTTGTTTTAAATTCAAAAGGTTTATGTAATGTCCTTCCTTTTTCAAGCAATCTCTCAGTCATTCTTTGTAACTTTTCTTTTGTAGGAAATGGTACAATTGATTTCCCAGAATTCCTCACAATGATGGCAAGGAAGATGAAAGAAACAGACAGTGAAGAAGAAATCCGTGAAGCCTTCAGAGTCTTTGACAAAGATGGCAATGGTTTCATCAGGTAATTTAATGTGACATGATCTTTTATATAAGTCACCAGTTTTTCCACAAGGGTTTGTATATATGTCCTTTGTGAAAGTCAAACAAAGACCTATGAAAAGTCAAGGGTTACTAGTGTGTACGTGGAATGCGCCATTTGTAAATTTGTTGCTGGCACTCCCTTTCCATCATGACTCATTCCCTAACTTTAAGGTTTTTGCTATTTGCCTGTTTGTGTGTGGGTGTGCTGGGCCATGTGTTACCTTTCAGAATGATGAAATTGATAGCTACATTCTTAACAGCAACCGCCATGAAAAGTACTCTATTGGAAATATCCATTCTTTGTAACACATAGTTGATTCATTAAAGGTCTGCTGGAAACTTTTCTCAGTCCAACTGGAATAATATTGTAACCAAAGTTGTCTCTTATGCCAGGTGCACTAATAATGGTGGTTATTCTTTTGCAGCTAGGTCTGGGTATGTCCATAATATTCAAAATCTGGGTTTGTTTGAAAGGTAGCTAGGTACTGGGAAAAAAGCTGCCTAACCAGGGATTTATAAAACTGTCAGATCATGAATATCTGCCCAAGATATCATACTCATCATAATGAAGTTTGTTGTGACCGAGTCAATACAGATTCTTTGATCATACTAAATCGTCTCTTCCTTTATTATAATTATTCATTCAGTGCTGCAGAACTTCGCCATGTCATGACAAATCTGGGTGAGAAATTGACAGACGAGGAGGTGGATGAAATGATTAGGGAGGCAGATATTGATGGTGATGGTCAAGTTAACTATGAAGGTAAGATATGTGTGGTAGAGGCTTCAGTGAGAAGGTGATAATCGACTTTATTTTCAGAGTTGTAAGTAAGGGAACAGCACACGGCATGTCATTTGCCACATATGCTTAGTTTGCAATCAGAGAAAATGGGTTGACAAGATTCTCATCCAGCAAAAGCCCCCAAAGGTTTTAAGTAGTCGACTTAGATTTCTAACGATAAAGCAGCTTAGATAAGTTGTTTTTGAATAAATATTTAGATGCCGTGCAAAACTAAAATTTCATAAAAATTTATGCCATGAGCTTGCCGAGGTAAATTTAATTTGAAGAAGAAATGGAAGATATTGAAATTGTCCAGTGTGCTTTAACACTCTAGAATGAAATGGGGTGATCTAAAACCAAGTCACCGATCTAAAACACACAAACTCACTAGCCTTCATCTGGAGCAAACAACATGTCCTCCTAGTGTTGGTCAGTTCCAATCTTATTTGAATGATAATAATAATGGTGAATGAATAATACTCATTAAGTTTGGAAAAACTTGCCCACCAAACTTAAAAAGCTGTTTTGAATGTTCAAGAAATAACAGTCAAAATGAAGAAAAAGACAATTTTGCCCGTATGGAATTTTTTTATCATCTAGCAGGGAAAACTTTGTACATGTGACGCATGATGAAAGCATTCTGTGTGATGAAAGTGTAAGTTTGTGGAGGAGGTAAAGGTCAGGTCTATTTAAAAAATTTCCATTCAAAAGTCAAATTGCTTGTGCTGTTTCCCACATATAACCCAGTCATCCTTCCCCCAGGTTATCGGGAATTGGTTTCACATGCAAGGAAAATTGGCTTACATTGTCAAGGGCTTTAGGTGGGATTGTTGTAGGCTTTCAAAACTTACATATTCTAGAATTTAAAGTATTACTACCCTCTTTTGTATCTTTCTCTGCAGAGTTTGTAAATATGATGACCAACCAATAAAAGGCAAGGCACCAGTCCCACTAACCCCCCCACCCAAAAAAATCCCCACCCTCTCTTGAGTTGGCAAATTGTCATGGAATTAATACATCACAATTAGGGTGTCTTTTTCATGTTTGGGAAGTTTCTTAACACATCCTCTATAGTTTGATGTCCTAACCTCATAACACACGTATTTGTCATCCTATTCTCCATATTTCCTTCACACTCACAAGTTTAATAATATCTGGGATGAATGTGTTTTTCCTACTCCACCTCATTATTATTTTTTTTTAACTGAAGAGGAGGAGGATGGTGGAGTCTTGTATCATCATCTTCCAGTCATTGGTGTATATTGTGGTAATGGTAACTTATTGTTTCTAATTGCATTTTGTTTAACCCCCTTCCCATTTGCAGGACACTTGGGTTTTGGGGTCATTTAGATATTTTGTAGGACCATTTTTGATTAACTCATTTATTTGGTGTTTTTCACACAGAGTTTGTGACCATGATGACATCCAAGTAGATGGATATAGACTGTTGAGATGCTGCAATTATATGAAAACAATTCACTTAAAACAGGAGGATTTTCCTGAACTAACACTAATCACAACATAGCATTGGGTTATCCACATTTTAACCCCTGACTCTGTACCACTACTACTACCTACTACTACTGTGGTTGCTGATGCCATTTACACTCAATGGTGTACCTCACATGGTTTCATGTCATGTTACTGAACTGCACAGATCTGTCGATAACAACGTTTCTCCTGGATCAAGTTGTTCTTGCACGACCATTTTCATTTTCTTTGCACCCAACTTCCACATTCTAATCATGAGGGTAATTTGCTAGCAACTCAGGAAGACCGGGGGAGGGGGGTGGGGGGGATGGGAATGCCAGTCTGATCCTGAAATGAAAGCTCATCTGCAGTTAATCACGGAACCCTACCCACGCTATATACAGTATTAGATGCATCTTTGACTGGTTGGACCAAACCGAGAAGAAGAGAATAAATGAACAGTTGCAGCAGTTATACCCAAGTTTACTGGACCAATAGTTTGTTAGAAGTTTCTTGGAGTCCAGTGGAGAAATCATTTCATTACCAAGGAGGAGGAAGATATCAGTGTAGGAAACTTAAAGTCATTCCGTTGAATTTTCCAATTTTACTTTTTCCCCTTTGAACAAGTGAACTGTATTCCATTATGTTACCTGTTAAATAGTTGAATTTTATTACTTTGATATACATGTGAGATGATTATCTTTTGTGTAATACATGTAAAAAATTGTATGTAATTACACAGTAGAAATAGAAAATAATGGTGAAAAAAATTCTTCTGTTGTATGATTGTGATTCTTGTTTCTTTTCTGAGTCAATTAAAAAAATATATAGTGTGGTAGTTGATTTGGGGAGAAGGGTGGGGATGGGGCAGTGGACAGGCGATGCCAAGTGACTCCCAGCCAATAAATGAGTACATGCGCATCTTTGAGATCATCGTGCAGTCATGATAGATTTGTGAGAAATATTAAGCATTGGACAAAAGATACTTTTCAAGGAAGAAAATGTGCATACCAGCAGGAATTGCAAACCTGATTGCCAAATATGACAAACATTTCCATCAGAATTATGAACATGTGCAGTGTCGTTTGGCATTTCTCATGCAAATAAAATCTGCTAATCGATTTCTAGAGACGTCAACTTCTAGTTTGCAAATGAAGAAGAAAAATATGGTCATAGTTCTCTTGATTGGATGATTCAATCCCCAAATGCATGTGCTGCAATCCGTTCAAGATAAACTTCCCTGTGATAAACTCATCACCAACTCAGCTATCTTGGGAGAATCTTTAGTTTCTACAGAAACATTTTGCCAAGTTTATAACAGTAATTAAGAGAACAATAACGTCCGAGATGCGAGCCAGGTCAACTAAAGCCTTAAAATGTGGCTCTGATAGTGACAACCTTGAAGTGGTGGCGCTAGTGTAAAACATTGTGATGGAGCAGGGAGTTGTTATGGAACAACTCCCTGGATGTAGGAGGTAGAATAATGGATCACTGAGGAACATGTTAGAGGCAGTGGCGTCGTGCCCATTGGGGCACGGGCCCCCCCAAATTTTGTCAAAGGTGTCATAAAATTTTGTCATAATTTTAAAAAAAAAAGTGTTTTCGAACAGTGTCACGACTGAATTTCTTGTAGGGCCTACGAGAAATCGGGCTTCTGTTGACTGCTTGGTCAATGGTTGTTGATATTCAGTCAAACGAAAGAGTTAAATAATTAGTGGTTGATAACTAATGAACCAAATGTGCCATCAACGCTGCCATCTTTGAACAATATTATATATACGTAGTCCCAGAGTAAGTGCAACCCGTTACCTTTGCCAAAGTCAGTCAATTTTCCATGAAAAAATGGCAAATTTTTCTAAGCCTGTAACAAAGTTCGGAAAGTTAAGATAAATGTAGTGAACAGAGATTATGGAACTCCATGTGAACTTCTTGCAATCAGTTCGCTAAAAGGTCCACCAGGATAAATTTTCCTCATGATCTGATAGGTAGTTTCGAAAATATGAATAATAATAATCATTTCAAATACAGTCACAATTAACCTGGAAAATAATCACTTCATTATCGCACGTTTTACCTTAGGTTTCGCTACTTTCCCTTTTTCTGCCCATGTTTTCAAACGGCATAGCTCTTTCTTCACCCAGTCACCACTTCTCACAGGCATGGGCGGCGATCATGGATCAGCCAGCACAAAAATGTTTCGATTTCTTAAATTTTGGGCACTTCTGGGAGACGAGGAAGTGGTAAACTGGGGAATAAATGGCGATCACTTCCTTCGAGAATATTTCCCAAAATAAAAAATTGCCGGAAATTTTTCTCAATTTTAGGGGTGTTGCTTACTGCCATAAGGCACGGGAAGTGCCATTTCCTGCAATCTGAGGGGTCTGCCAGACGAAAAATTTTCTTGTACGCTGCGCGCCAACCCGTGGTGGCGCTCCGCTTAGATAGTCATCACCTGCTCACGGGCCCCCCCAAAATTTATTTTCGCACGACGCCCCTGGTTAGAGGCAAATAAAACAGCTACGAACGTGCAGGAACTATAATTGAACCCCTAGGTTCTTAGCCTTTTCCAGCCATGGACCTCTAGCGAAACGAAGAAATATTCATGGACCCTCAGATTTTGGGAATTTGCATGATCTCGGACACTGCAATGTTTTGTGACTACACAAAAGGTCCGATTCTCGTGCTCGAACTGGCAACCTCAGACTTTTTTTCTAACCAGGGCGCTGTTATGTCTAGAATCGCCAACCCTTCCCACCCCAAGTTTTTCGCCGACTTGGGAAAGATGACTTTAACTGTCGGATATACATTTATCAATAATAACTAAATTTAATAGAAATTCAGCATGTGTCAAAACTTTAATATCTATTTCAATTGTGTTCAATTTCCCTTTTTAAAGGCCAAATGCTCAATAATTTGATAAAATTGGATCATCATGCGATCTTCAGATTTTTTTTAAAGCTATGTAGATGCTGCGGTGGCACAGATGAGATAGAAACAATGTCAATGTTATTCTCGACGTTTCCATTATTTTCTCCAGCTTGTTGCATTTGGCTACTTTTCATTCCGAATTTCTGCGTTATATTTTAAAAATCTATTTGCTCTGCAATAATTTTTTCAATTTCTATTTTGACTCGAATTCTACGACAATTTAAAGAAAAATCTGGACTTGTTTCATAAATTTTGACTTTGTATAACCTAACTTTGACTCCGTATTCGCAAAGTTCGACAAGTGTTTCTCAAACATTTTATGTCAGTTTACTTTTATTGAAATATTAAAAAAAAAATTAACGACATTTAAGCATGCAGTTTAGCACTTTGTATCGATATTTCGAGAAATACAAATCGACGGAATGTGAATTAATTGATATGAAATGAAAACTGTAACATACTAATTGACTGGCACTTGTTTTTATGCAAGTCATCTTATGCAAATAGCTGAATATGCAAATAGCTGAATATGCAAATAGCTGAATATGCAAATAGCTGAAAGATCTATCACTCCGTGCGTTTAATGCATCTCTATAGTTGAAACCAATTGAGAGAGGACAAAAACATATAGCTTCCTAACTTGCCTCTGTTCCTACGTCTAGCATCGTGTCTTTTCAGCTTGATTATACAAAAGGTGCAATAAAACAAAGTTTATCCAAAGACTTGCGATCACTCCCTTAACATATTTCATTTGTCCGTTCCTGTATATGTGTATCAATGACTTGATAGTTAAGATCACATACAAACTATGAACAATTCACATATTATGGCGCAATTAATTAATTACTGAATTAAAACCTAGTCATGATACATTTGCCACAGATTTTCTAATTGATTCGAACCATATATACATTATACACTCATGCTTACATTCTTTAGAAACTTTATTACAGCAACCGTAAAGAGAAGACAATGTCGCCCTCTCTTGTCAGTTGAAGGAAGCCTTGCGGTAACGTTATATTGAATTATCAGCTGATAATCGTGTATAGTATATGGAGACTTGAATCAGTGATCTTTTCCAATAAGCCCTTTTTCATAACTCCAAGTTCCGGAGTCATGTCAATTGATACGAAAACAATCAGTTATCAAATCATGGCAAGCAGTGTTGTGTATACATTGAGCTGGGCTTCTCAAAAGAACTGTGTTTTGCGTTGACTTCGCCACTATATATCTGGTGGTTCCAGTAAAGTATAATTAAAGCAACTTTGTTTTTACCTTTCGTGGTAATCTTACCAAACGCACTGAAAATGTCTAAAACAAAAATAATAATAATAATAATAAGTAAATAACAATAATCAGTAGATAAACAAAGTAACTATAATGTCATTGATCTGGCCAAGATACCCATCAACATTATTTTATCAAAAATGAACGCTCAATCTGGAATAACGAATGAATCCCACTCGACGGTTACCTAAATCGCCTGGAACATGTAGACATTCAGTGATTCATTATTATAATGAAATTATCACAAGTATAAAACCATATGAAACAAATTCAAAGACTTTGACTAATAATTCATACTTTTGAAAGGAAACTGGACTCTATTCAAGCTAATAAAACATAACACTTATATGTAAAAGAAACAATTGCAAAACTTGAAAGTAAGTTGCAAACTTTTGAAGAGAGAATTATTAAGTCGAATAACCGAATATCAGAGTTAAAGTCACCCAGACGAGGAACACTTCAGAGCTGTATTATTCATTAGGTTGTGTGTACCTTACTTTTATATATTTCATATAACCAAATGATGTAATGATCATACATAAATGACGTCAATGCTACAAAATATTACTGGGACATCATATTTCATGAGCTGGGAGTAGCCCTGACAAGAGGGAACGAGGAGGGGGAGGGCGGTTACATCACCCGTGGCCGGAGTCAATAGCGGGATCCGGGCACTACATGGGATAGAGCATAATGTATTCTCGTTCTAATAATATACACAAGGAAGACCGAAGACCTAGAAAAGGGAACTTGAAAGGGAACTGAAGGGAACCATAGAAAGGTAACTGGTGACATAATCGTCACTGGGCCTGGCCCGACTATCTCTAACACTGAATGGGAGAGAGTGAGTCAACCATGACAAAATTACAATGGCAAACATGTCAAACATTGCAAAACATGACAAAACTATAATGTACTCCAAGTTTATAGTCAGGGCCAATGTATATTCGGATTTGTTGACGGGTAGCATCACTATACGTCACTTTGTGCATGCGCAGCTTGGAATCATGAACTGGCTTATCATTGTTCGTCATCACTTTCCATTTTCGCAGTGCGTTTCTTCTTATCTGTACTGGTCAATGTCTCTACGAATTCTGTGGAAGAAAATCATAATTAATGCAGTTACCGCATCAAGTGGAGAGAGAGGGGTGTGGGAGGGGGGGGGTGGTGGGGAGAGATGATGTTGAGTTGGTGTTCCGGAGTCAGAGGGGGGGGGGTGGGGCTTTGTAATATAGGAAAGTATAATGCGTTTCTCTGTCGAGGCAGACTTTTCGTGGGTTTGTTATAAAATACAACCAGAAGGTTTATTAATACTTTCTTTTAACAATTATACCTTCGTATTTAATGGATCCATCCCCGTCAATATCAGCATGAGATAGCATTTCGTTGATCTCTCCCGGAGACATGGTGTAATCACCGTGTGACAACATTATCTCTCGTAGTTCAATTGTTCTGTGAAAACACGTACGTGAAGGGTGGTTAGTCATGTCTATATAATGTAACTCTACGATAGGGAAGGATCATACATATGGTAATGCAATGGTATTTATAGGAATTGTCGTAAGCAAAGTGACGATACAGCTGCCACACAAACATCAAGATGTACGTACGTGAGAGAGCCGACACCTTTGGTATCGAAAACCTTAAATGCCTCTTTAATGTCTTCCCGTACGTCTGTATTTGTCATTTTCTTTGTAACCATTGCCATAAATTCTTGAAAATCTAGAGTTCCATTGCCTGGTAAAATAAATCAACAGAAAAAGAAAAGTCAAAGTAAAACAATAAGCTGAAAATATTTCAAAATTGCAATTTATTAAGATTTGTTTTGCTTTGAATTATCTGGTGGTAAATTTTCCATCCCTAATATTCAATAGATTTAATGAAGCTCATGAACCGTAATTGTTTCTTTTATTATGATTATTATGATTATTATTATTATTATTTATAGAAACCCTCAAAAGTGCCCAATCACCTTAACAAATCTGAGAGACTTAATTCCAAAGATGGTTGAGCAATTGTAGTTTACTTTTCCTGACACCTACACCGATGTTATATATACGTTCCACATTGAGCGATCTATGGCAACTTGTCGGCGCTAGCATTTTTTATTTCGAAGCCAACTTCGATCTGGGTTAAATGATTGAAATTTGCTTCGAGGGTATTCCCAGTAGAATTAAAGCAGAGGATTGGTTTTCTTATAAGGGCGGACTGATTCTCCTGCATGGGGGATTCTTCACTGAAATTTGTAAAACAGCGGACTATAGGTTAACTGTGCTCGTCCATTAAAAAGGGGGGGGGGTGTACACGAAAAGGGGGCGGAGGAATGTACATGAAAGTATAATTTGATACTTTTGTTCACATTCAAAATCGCACCATGAAGGATTAAATTGAAACATAACTTAAATTAGAATGGTTCAAATGTAGAATAAAAATGTTCACTTCAAATTGTGGGTGACACGACAGTCATGGAAATTTCATCATAACTTATTAAAGGAGAATTCTAAATGCTGTAACAACATCAAGCTCTGCAGTTACACTGTATTTCATGTGATACTAATTCAAAACACACATATAGGCCTACTGACAGTATATGAGCAGTGTTAATAGCTTGAATCTATTTAATAAAAACAAGAGGTGTTTGTTTATGTCACTTGTACGATTGCTTTGAATTGTGAACTTATACAGTACCGTATATAGACTGATATAGGCGATAGGCCTATATACGAGCATTGCAAAATTAGACAATTTGACATTTTGAACATTTTAGTTAAAGGCATTGAAGACTCGCCCCAAACTGCGTGCCGCGCTCTGAAAAAGTTAACATTCCGTGGCTTGCAAGTGAAGTTTTCTTCTTGTCGCTACAAAATGCAGACAGTAATGAAACGTGATACCTTGTTATCTTTTATCAAGACCTGAGATGTCCATCGATGCTTTGTACATTGTGTTGTGGGTATTGACCGTAGCTGTATGTATTGACTGTACACTAGTGTCTAAATACCGACGGTAGCAAGCTGTGTGTGTATTTTCTGGGATCAATGGTGGTGTATAATACTTCTGTTACACCTCATTCGAAACTAGATCAGATTACCGGCATGAGACGTTTGTTTGTGCGCGAGTCTTCACACCCTTTAAACAACCCGGCACAAGATGCAACCTAATTCCTATATGGATATGTATTTGCATAATTGTTTACGCTGTTCTCTTCCTATATGAGATGCACACAACAAATTCTGGTTTACAAAGTTTGCCAATGGGAACAAAATGCCTTCATTATATATTAACGCTATACTTAGTTCACGGCTTGCTGTGTAAAGTTTTATTATTTGTTAACCAAAAGTAATCAATATGTACATTTTAATTTGAATAAATCAAAGGATCCGGAGTAATTAATTAATTACCAAGCTATATACGTCAATCATATAAGTATGCAGGTCGGAGTCCACAGTACAGATGGGGACGCCCTTTGCTTTGCTGTACTTTTAGAATAGTTACATTTTGCCTATTAATTGTTATACTTTATAAAGTTCAAGTATACAAATGTATACAATATATTATTTCCTGATCTATACGGTTAATTAACGAAGAGATGATTTGACAACGCGTATAGTCTCTTATTTTGAGAAATTCACAGTTCGTTTGCCATTATTATAAAACCTTTAAATTAGCACGTATTATAAGCGCAGGTATGAAGGTGACACAGAGTTGGTAATCAATCCAATGGAGTTAATTTTCTTTCAAGAAATATGCGCGGAAGTGGGGTGGTGCATGGGAAGGATAGATCCTTTTCTAAAATGTGACCACGCATACAGGATTCCAAATTTTGTGACTTGGATGGTGAAGTTTATGAACAGAATTACATGAAGTGAAATTTGGGGCGATTAAAGCAACGTTAGATCCCTTTTATACCAAACTTATTCGACGTTTGTGCTTTGATTATGATAATGGCTCCCAAAGAGACGTCAATTCAAATGATGACACTCTGGGCCTGTTGAGAAGTGATGTAGCGCCATCACATTTTTGGTCTACTTTTTATGTTTATATTTATGCAGGGTTATGGTATATGCAGGGTAGAAGATTTTCGAGAGAATGGTTCTAACACAGAAGTGGGGTGTAAGTATAAGGGTGGCGAGGAATGGATATAATAAAGAGAGAGAGAGAAGGGGGAGTTATTAACTTGCTTTTAGGATGGGATCAAGCTTGTTATATATTATCCGGCTAGAAGGCACTGTTTCTGCATTCAAGTATGCAGCACCGCTATACTCCATGCAGTCAGTGATATATATGGCACCTGAAGCAACTCCCTGACATCTATTCGTCATAATAACTTCATTAATCACACCCAATTATACCCTGCATCTCGTTCTCCTGACTCAGCTATTTTGATGTGATTTTTAAAATCTTCTTACCGTCTTCGTCGGCGTCATTAAACATTTCTTGTATATCTTTCTCAGGTAAATCTAATCCGATCATCTTAAAGATTCTTCTTAGTTCATCTACAGATATCACCCCGTCTTTATCTCTGTCAAATGTTTCAAATGCTTCTCGAAATTCTGTTTTGGAAAAATTGTATAGAATTTCTACCATTCAACGAAAAAAAAAGGGATTTTTAAATTAATCACTGCACCACGAAGAAAACAAGTACAGAAACCGCTATTGAAATTATCAAGTATATTTATATATTTAACAACATGACACCAATGCATGTGTCTTGAAAGAAAAACTGACATTTAAGACTATAAGGGGAAGTGGATCCGGAGAGGGGGGGGGTGGGGTGGAATGGGGGGATGGGCTCCATGCAGGGGCATGCATCCCCCGTTTTGTGGAATATCTCAAAAGTGCCTTTTATAAATAAGAAGTATACTTTCTTTGTATAAAAAGTACTCTTTTGCCATTTAATGAAAAAA
>KN891811.1:0-11948 GCA_000934455.1 Apostichopus parvimensis
TTTATCAGCTTCGTAATAACCGTTATTATTGATAAAGAATAATCAAATGATGAATAAAACTGGACACGAACTAACTCTTGACTCGGTGTACAATCTATTCATATTAAGGACGTTTATGCAAATTAGTGTGGTATAATAGTTTATCACTTTTTAGAGACTATACAACAAAACCTGGAAATGCGATTTCATTGTCGCATCAGTCATGTATATGTACTATTTCAAAGTATATATTAGATGGCGCCATTCACGTTTGAGTGACTTCATCCAGTGATTTTTTGATAAGTTTAATACTATAATACACTATAGTCCATCTCCCTGTAATGGCTAAGCTGAATTTACGCGCAGAGGGCAAGTTGATTGGGATAGAAATTTATTAGAATTTGTTATCTGATTTCAGATGTATTAAAATATTTGTTACCACAGAGATCTCTTATATATAGATACGTTGAGGGTTATCCAATTAGGCCAAGCTAGTATGAAAGTATTACATGAAATGATCATAATTTTGCAACGTTATATATCAAAACATATAAATATACCTAATATGCTACAGTGAAGGTTAGAAATTTGTTCTAAAATAATTAATTTCGACATTTTTAACAATTACGCTTATCATATAATTCAGGTTGATATTCTATTAATTTTCCAATATTTCCTAGTTAATTGCGTCCCGCGTGATCTTAGAGATCTAAGAGATTGACCAACAACAGAATGATCGTGTAGGTATGTATGTATGTATGTATGTAAGTATTTTAGATCCTCCTGCAAGCAGGAACTCGCGAAGAAGCCATCATTGACTTATCAAAGCCGCAAGCTGACCGAAGTCAGTCTCGTAGATTCATATTTAACGTCCATGATTATGAATTGTCAATTGTCAACAACTCTTCAACTGGACGACATACATTAATCTTTGAGTGACTCGAACTCGGGACCTTATGATTGAAAGGCACCGGTGTTAAACTGAGCTAACACTCCTTGTGTTAGCAAAAATCGTGTAATGTTGAAAACACAAACAGCTCCCATATTGACAAGTTGTGAGTAAAACGAGACCATCTCAATGGCGTGTAGTCGATTCGAGTCATCTAGTACTACTATAAACTGGATATAGTTTACAGCGTAGACATTGGACAGCCTCATGCAGCTATGCTATAATATTATGTCAAAATACTTCAGCTTTCTATCGTAAACTTTATATCTGGTAACTGAGAGGCTTGTCTGCTTACTAAGATAAATTATTTAAACGAAAAATAAGGGGGAAACAGATCATTCAGTTCATTTATGTATATATTTACTATGATGATCTGTGACTCAGCGGACCGTTGCCAAGAATACCGACCCAAGTTGATTCACACAATCGTTTAAAAATGCATATCTTTGCAATATAAAAACATTAGATGAAGGGGGAGGGAAAGATGACGGGTTTTTATCTATATACGTGGATGGATGAAGCAATGTTACAGGAAAGCTGTCCATCTGTGAATCTCTTTTAAGTATAGCAAGTCGAAAAGTTGTGTTTAATTTCAAATTTGTTGCCAATTAAGTCAACGTAATAACAAAATAACATAAGCGCGGGAGAGGAAGGCAAGAATGGGATAATAAGGATAAAGGGGATGGAAGAGCGGATAACCAAAGGGGGGAGGGGAGAGGAAAGGGGGGAAGGAGGTACAAGAAAGGGTAATAGCTGTGTTTCTAATGTGAAAACTGCCAGACTGCCTTCTACTAACAGTATAACAAAAAGTAACACATAAAACATTCTTTATGTGATTAAACGTAGATGGATTGGAGTGAACTAATGGGTGGGGTATAGGTGAGGGGAGGGGTGGCAAAAATCGTTTTCATATGAAGCTTATACACATCCTTTAAACAACAGGTGAATAATTCAGCCACAACTGTCAACGCTTGGATTTTCGTCTTATATATATAGCTTTTTGGGATACACACAAAACCAGGGGACGAATGTATAATAAACTGCATGCCATTTATAGACATTCGGAATAAAACCAGTACACGGGGTGGGGGAGTGGGTGGTCGGAATATATGTTCCACTTGAGTTAAGTTATTTGTATCTGAAGGAGTTGCCTTCGGAATAATTTTTGCATACATTAGTTATCAGGGATGCGCCCAGGATTTCCTGAGTGCCGGGTATACTGATCGCCGTCCTGGGGAAGAGGTCTAAGGGGGAGGGGTGACCCCTCCCCTTTGAGAAATTTGTCGATTTTTGAAGGAGCTCAGATGCCAAATGCTGGCACTTGTGTAGCTTTTTAAGCACATACACAGATACTAGTTTTGCTAACAATTGATATTTTTTTATTTTTTTTAGTGAAATATATTACGAACCTGGTAAAAGTTATTAGTTTGTTTCAAAGAGATTTTACAAGGGACCGATTGAGAGCCGAATGTAATGTTTCTCGCATGCGTAAATGATGCATTATTAGTCTGTATCATTTTGGCATAGGCTAAGTCCAATTGTTGTTGAATATGTTATTAGGAATGTCGGTATTTTAGATGAAAATAGTGCTGGGTGGGATTCACGATTTTTAAGACAGTGCTGGGCGGTAATTTTTAGTGCTGGGCGGGGCCGCCCAGTGCCGCCCAGCGTGGGCACATCCCTTAGTTATATATGAATGCAAGTGGTGTTATGGAAGCATCGGGCCCCCCTTCCACCAGCAAAGCAAAATGCATGGATTATTTGCTTTGATAGTTTAAAAATCCTCCAGTTGTTTTATCTTAAATTTGAAGGATATATAGTAGAGTTTTTAATACGATTTTTGGGCAAAATCCTGTTAATTTTCAACTCCTTCCAGGTTATGAAAGTCAAATACAAAACAGGACACAGATTGTATCTGTTTTCCTTGGAAATCTTCTTGGCATATTCCCACACGTACCACCCCCCCCCCCAACACCACCACTCCTTTCTCCCTCCCTTACGCCATTGACGAACCCGGACTACGCATTGATGGTTTACCTTACATCATTGTATAATATCAATATAATGAAACATTATGAACTGCATTTTCTCTGCAATCTAGGCAATGTCAGACGTAATTTTCTGCCAGAAGCGCTCTGTCAAGACAGCAACATTTATTCACGTCTCACCCATGTATTTTGCATTATTCATTTTTTTTTTTTTTATTCAACATTTTTTTTTTAATCGACTCTTTCAATGAAAGGTATAATTTACGTAATTACCTGTTCCTCTTTGAGGTTTTTTTTTCTTGCAACATTTTTTTTTTTTTTTTGGTGTGTGTGTGTGTTTTTGTCGGTAGTCTTCGACCATAGCCTGTAGATATTAACATCAACCGGCCTTCCTTAATTTTCTTAATGTAATATTGTCTGTGCACCTGTAAATCCAGCTTGCAGTTAATATCATTAATATGACACGATGAAAACAAAGATACGCTACAACGAGCAATGCATTTCATACGATAAATATACCATTTTGCTTTAAGTTACGCCTTGAGTGGCCAGCTAAAATTTGTCCCTAAGGTGTATGAGATTATTGTTCGGATGCGAGAGGCACCAATTTATGCTTCGAAGGGTATATATTTTGGTGTGTTTTCCCCCCTCTTTTTGTTTTTTACCATTCAATGAGTAAGAACTATCCTCGAATAAATGTTTTTGATGTTAATTTTGGGACTTTTTATCACTTGCGGGCACTTTCCATTAATGTATATAAAGGTGTCATTCCAAACAAGTTTGAATCATATTCGAGAATATGTTTCAAAACAGAGGGAAAATGTGATTATATAGGAGATGGGGGAATAGAGAGAAAAGAAAAAAGAGAGAGAGGTGGAGATTGAAACAGAGTGAGAAAAGATATTATGGATAAATAAGATTAAATAGAATCTCTTTGTATATGTGTACCGAATTTGGCATTCCAGGCGGCACGGGGGTGTGACAATCAGTGACCTACTTTCTTAGTAATCACCGAGGGCGTCTGATAATCCAGCTGTGAGATGGCGCCATCAATTACTAGATCGTTCCATCATAGTGCAAGTCTTGATGTAGGACGGTTTATTTGAATGTTATACTGTAGGGGACATACGGACGGGCTTTATAATTGTGGCTGGTGGTGTGTTGGGGTTAGGTGGTGTTGAATATGAAATTAAGTTGATCACGTGTCGATGCTGGAACTAAATGTTCAGTGGCATATATTAGCACAAAACAAGCATTTAAACAAACAAATACAGAAATCAAAAACGCGTTTTCACATCAGTTCAGTGGAACTATAATGGCTGTTTAAAAGCCATATGTACTTGCATGCTTTGCCTTGACTGATTAAAATGACATTGTTATTATCTGTTGTGTGTGTGCGCGCGTGTATGTGTGTCATTGGGAGGGGTGAGTTCATGATGCACCCTACACTGGACAGACTTCACCCTAGTCCTCACCTCTCATCTCCTCTCAGTTTGACTCTAGCTTGGTACCACCCCCCCCCCTCCAGCCAACCCTCTCTGTCTCTCTCTCTCTCCTAAAAGATAAATTTCTCAAGTTGCCAATCGATTGAAATTTTCAGTCTTGACTTCCACTGGAATTTGTCATGCCTAATTTTTCTAACGTCACATTTTTATTTCATAATGTCATGTAGGAAGGTATATTTGATTCCCTGATGATCATCATATCATTTATTCTTGGAGAAACGGGACCCCAAAATAAATTCCTTTGTGACCGATAAATTTTGTGCAAAAATGACTGCGCTAGATAAGTATGCTGTATTGAAAATATGGTAGGCCGAATGGATGGTCCAATTTAGAAGCAAGGGTTTTTCTCGACATTCGCTCAACATATATATATATATGTGCGTGTGCGTGTGTTTGTGTGTATATGGCCTCCAGTGGTCGAACTCTAAACAGGGCAAAGAGGTCAACGACACCATAATTATGTAAATACAATTATTTAATTGAATTATTAAGTTGTACAGGTCACTGACCTGATACCTATAACATCTGCTATACGTGTACCGAGGAGTGTTCTTTTGTTTTTTCCGTTTCCTCTAAAGTCAGGTGAAAAGGATTAATGAAATGTGATCTTTTTATTGTTTACTTCGTTTTATATATTTATTATTTTCATCGGGTGGAAGGGGGGGGGGGATGGGGTGAGGTAGAATGATTGAGTGTCACCGTGCTTATTATTTTGGTTGTTGTTTTGTGTTCGAACATGCATGGCTTACCTATAGCATGCACATGCATGGCTTACCTACGTAGCTCTCTTTGCTGGGGAAGTTACTCAGTATCCAAGTTAAAGGGACTATAAGGTCAAGCTTAAGCTAAGCAAGCTAAGCTTAAGCAAGCAAGCTTAAGCAAAACAAGCATCGTTTGACGGTACCAACATTTAGTGAAGTAGCCTATACTCCCTTGCTCCATTTTAACCACTTTGGATGCTGCAGGGCTAAATGACGAGAGGGTGAGATTGTTAGAGGCCTCGGCCGCTGGGACCCACGGTCAAATAGGGTGCCCATAGAAACATGGCATAAAGAATAATATAGTCTTATTTTCATAATATAATTTATATAACAACAATGAAGACTTCAAAAAGGGCAAGGGCCCGGTGACATAATTGTGTCTGGGCCCGACCAGGCTCTCGACACCGCTTGGTATTGTACCACATTATTCTTCGTATCCTATATGTTCCACGAGAACACGGAACTAAATGTAGCGTGTCGTACCGTGAACGAATCTTGACAATACCCCGGATTGAAAAGTATGACATTCAATATGCGACCTACTTAAAACAGAAAGAAAGAGTGAAACCGTTTCGGGTTCATATCACAGTCCCAGAAAATATCCAGGTTCAAGTTCATCGGCAAATGATTTGCCGGTAAATCTATTTCTGCAGGATATTTCGATATGACTTTATGTTATTTTAATTATGACTAATTCACATCTAGTACCATTATTATACCGCGTCCTATATACATGCATATGATTGACAACAGATCTACATGTCATGTTGTAAATTTCATCATTATGCAAATCTAAGAAAGGATGTCTTTTCTTGCTTTTGTCTTGTAACACCTTTTTTTCATTGGAGACTAGATATATTAATCATCTCTCTTTTCTTTTTTTTCTCACTCTTTTTTTCTTTTGATATGCACGAGCGGTCGTATTCTGTTACATTCACGCTAATTAGTCTGACTGCTAGCAATATCATATTTAAGACAAATTCACTCCAAACAAGGTCTGTCTCTTCATTTCTTTAAAACAAAAAAAAATTATGACTCTATACGACAGACTCACTCATTATGATGATATGCAGCATTTGAGGCAAAAAGAGAAGAAAAAAAAAGACAGTCGATGGTAATTTCTTAAGATAACCGGAGGCAGTTTCCACTTCTTTTTGTTAATAAATCGAGACTATTCGTCGCCTGACTTTAATCAGAAGAGAAAAAGAGTGAAGATGGAAAGAGGCTATTTTACTTTTCAAGTTCGTTGTTGTTCTTATTTATATATACATATAGGCTGATAGTGATTGTTGAATTTCTTGTCGGGGTTTGAGAAATACCCCCCCCCCCCTTTGTGTAGATTGGTTATGTGATATTAATGGAAACTGTAGAACATAACCCAAATTTATTCACAATCAAAATTGAATTTCACCACGATGTAATTGTTTGATAAATTGAGTTATTAAAGGATAACTTCGCTCTTAAAATTACTGGTTTTGGGGTAAAACTCTATCCTTACATATATAATTTGATGTTTTTGTTTTCCCCACAACGATACTCTCAAAAAGCTTTCTTTAAGAATGTAGATTCCTTTTGATATATTCATTATATGATTAACAGTTTAGTTGCTTTCATAATTGAGTTCTGTTGCTGTAGATAAAACAAAACAATGAATAAATAAATATAAATAGTAATGTGAAATAACTTGATAGGATTTGACAGTCATGATGATATGTGGATTGACTTTCCTTGTCGACAGAGAGAATATATACATACGGGTAGTGCGAGGCAGGATGTATGAAACGACTGGACACTCCATAGAAGTTGATTGCTTGCTATCCCACGAACATAACCATTATTTCGCAAAGGTCTCATCAGTAAGCTCAGCAGAATATTTCTATAAAACGTCGTCTTACACAATGGCGTGCGCAAGGAGAGGGGTGGGCATGTTCAATTGGGGGATTTTTAAAACTTTAATAAAAGTATCTTCTACCACAACCTTGCGTTTGAACCTAATTTCAGACCGAAAGTATAGTCTAAATCAGTGGCATGCTCAAGGGAGTGGGGGACGGGGTGAGTGTATGCCCCACCCCCGAATGTCAGCCGGGGAGGAATGGTTTACTCAGGGTATTTTTGCATTCAGCCGGGGAAGAATTGGACCACTACTACGGGTGCACCCCCCCCTCACCACCCCCACCCAACCCCTTTTTGTGTGTCAATCTCACGCAAAGTATTTGTTAGCACATTTTAGAGCTACTTATAAAGAAACTAAATGATAGTCTAAATATGACTCACAATGCAACCTTTTAATTCTATAGTTTTAATTACATATATGGGAGTCGGCTCCAATGGTCCCTATAGGCAGCATCCCTCCTTTATAAAATACTGCATTCGAATTTAGCCCTCCCATGAAGATTCAGGTCACTACCTAAATCAGTCCGGAGAATCTTTGGAGTTAATTATCATTTCGTTTAGAGCTACTGATATGGACCTAAATTATAATCAAAATATGCCTTAGAGTGCACCATTTTACGTTTAAAATTGTATATAAAAACTGACAGACCCCTAACTGGTCTAAATATGCCTCCAAAAGCACCATTTGACCTCTATAGTTTCCAGGGGGGGGGGGGGGCCCCCCAGACCCTCCCGACATGGGAGTCGCATGTCAGAGAACCTACAACCAAAGCCCGCGTCCATAATGGTTTACCTAATATCTATCAGGGAAATTTGGAATTATACAATCCCCTGCCCCCCCCCCCACCCTCAGAAATTTTCTCTCTGCAGTCAATTTACACTGGTCGCTCCCTTGACAAAGATTTTGAAGCGCCTGTTAAACGTATAGACATGTGACTGTAATCGTCTCGATAGTGTACGGTAGTTTATTGTAGGCAGGGAATAGACTATAAATTATACCTTGCATGCGGAAGGAGCGATGTGTGCGACGGGCGGGTGTAGCAATATTCTTCTGCAGTGTGACAACCTAAGTCTTAGAATCGATCTAAATCATTCAGTACCTCGCACATTAATGTTTATTTGATCGCAACATACAGCATGGTGTGTTAGTTCGACTACAAGTATATGATTTAATGTTGACTTAACGCCTACTCGCCGTATGCTTGCTAAAACAAAACGCTAATATACCATTTACTCTGAAGATCAACTTGCGAACTGCCTACGCTGACTACTTGAGAAACTTTAGCTCTTGAGAGTAGTACAATCTGTCTTTGGAAACATCACCTACTTTTACTTCAATAACAGTACTATAAAATCGGATACCGACCTGGTAGCCTAGGCCTACTTCATAGCATATATACTAGATAATCATCGCTATTAACGGTCACTCAGATGGTAATTTCCGATTGATGTTTTCGATCGCTGCAAAACTTGATCCGCCCCCAAATTAGCTTATAACACTTTGTTTTACACAATTACCAGACTCTGATCATCATCGTAGTGTTTCTCCATCCGTTAATTGCCGACGAGATGACATTCTCTCCCTCATCCCTCGCATTGTCTATAAATTAGTCCGCGCTCCGCCATTTATTAATGATTACATCAATAACTTTAAATGATTGTCTGGAAATTTAATAACAGTAGCATCCGTATGGCGTCTAAATTTTGTGTTCATTTAAAAGCTCATTTAAGGATTAATCGAGTTATGGATTAGCGCCAAGGATTGACCTTTGAGGTGGAATGAAATAATAGTCTCAAAGACTGGATGATCACCATTTAAGTTATACAGCGTTCGGGCTGTCAGATGGGAATTTAAAACAAGTATAGCACCATGGCGCTGAAGAGAAGGGGGGGGGGGGGGGGAGGGGGTTAATTTGAAGAGGTGTTATTAATATTCGATCCTAAAAACACACAATCATGGAGTTCAACAGCTCTAGTCAAGAAAAAGAGTGGAATATTCCAATTTCCTTTTTGGGGGGCGTATGCATTCCGTTCTGCATGGAACTATACAGTGCATAGTGAAGAGTGGTAACAGACATGTTGTGTGACAACCACAAACACCGTGTGTTGGTCTACCACTGACATTCCCCACTCCTCATCCCACCTCCAGTAGCTCTGTGTTACCTAAAGCACAACTGGCCAAATATATTTTTATGAAACTCGTTCCTGCTTTTGCAAACTAAGCTATCAAGCCCCGCCCCCCGCTAGTCGTTCAAATGTTCGGATACCGCTGCTGACCCCCTATCTCTCGGCCCCTCATTCTCCTCTTCAAATCTCCTAACATAATAATAACTTCCTTATAAAACTGCCTCTGGTTACCACCGACAATGAGAAATAATTTCAAGAGGGTGGTACTAGTAAATTTTAAATTATGCTTCGAAAGGTTCTGTGAGGATATGCGCGGCAATGAAAGGAAATGAAACGCATGTGGGAATATAACAATTGTGGGAAAAATCACGCTTTTAAACTTTGGATCGCTTCTGATCTTCTGAATGTCGGAAAGGGTCATTGGGAAAGTCTTTACATTGTCAAGAATGAGCGGAATAGGGGAGAAGATTAGGACATGTAATGTTCTTCACCTCCACATAGATGGTTGGAATGTCTTACAGATCATCCAGCTAGCATGAATTATTGAAAGCCTACAGACACCTTACACAATTGTCCTTTTTCTGATCTCGATAACCTTTCTGATTATATTAACATATATATATATATATATTTACAGAAACTCATACAATAAAAGAGGTAAACACCTTTCTTGGTAACTGATTTTATAAAAATAAAAAAAATTATAAAAAAAATTAAATTTGTATACATATAACAAATTGGTCCTTTGTGCCATTTTTCAACATACAAGCAATTATTATGTTCATCATATTTACAAAGAATTTATAACAAAGTGGAGAACATACCTCCAGTATACAAAAGATTTCGATTTTAGTTTGTTCATTGATAAGGCCCTGGTAAATTACCATAGAAAGGTGGATAATGTTTTATTGTTTCCTTCTAGCTAATGTACTTCCCATAGAATCCACCTCACAGTGCTTTGCGGTGCCAGGACAGGCTCTATTCACCCCTCTGTACACATACTATCCTTTATAAAGTTTACAGCAGGTAATACTTATCAACCGATATACATCTTGTGGAATAAGTCACATATTCAAACAATAAACTACTACCACACATGTGATCCAATATCCTTAACAATGTTTTTTCTTTAATTTGAGCTCCTTATCTGTGGCTAAAGCTACAAAATTATACCTTCCAAACTTACCAGGCAATTGTTATAACCCTCCTACAATTTGAATGACCTTTGAGGCGACACATGATTTTTACTACTGGCTTCTAAACAGTTCCTATAATATCTTTGACACTAATTTAGCTAGTTTATTGGTAAACTTTACATCTCAAAATCATCTTGTAGATGCAATGCCCCTCCAATTATTATCGTATCCTCCTCTAAGGTACAAACTATTTACTTGAGGTACTCTAACACCATTTAAGCTACTTTTTTTGCTAAAGTATATCACCATATCCCTGGCAGTGCCCCCTCATACCATTTTGTTTTGTCCTAGCAGGAACAAATGGATTTAATTACTACACACAGATCTTTCGATCACCAAGAGCCTGTTTTAGCTAGGATGTGTGTTAAGTTTATCTCTCCAACATCACCATGCCTTTACAGTGCCCCTTCAATCATTATCACACCCTTTAAGGCACACAGGAATTACCTTCAACAGACATACTGCAATATATTTTTAAACACTGCTTTACCTCCTTAGTATTCCTTAGTATTCCCACATGTCTTTGCAGTGCCCCTTTTACCATTCTTTTGTCCTCGAAGGCACAAAGGATTTAACTACTTCACAGGTCTTCTACACTGTAATCCTCTACACTGTATTAGCTGATCTGTGGCTGAAGCATATATCTCCTTCTAACCAAGTGTTGTATATCAATATAATGTTTACCTCTTTCCTAACATTCTAACATTAACCATGCCTTTGAAGTGCCCCTCCAATTTGCCTTCGCACATTCAAACCGGACATCTACTACAGAGATTTTTCTTGACAATCTTAGAGTTAGTCGGCTGTAAATACACATCTCTCCATCATAATATTCCAGTGCAATATCCCTTCTTCCAGTAGGGACTTTCGACCAGGCGCGTAGCGAGGAATTTGCCAAGGGAGGGGCAAACTATTAGAGCCCTAGATTCGGCACTGGAATCTATGTAAGCGTAGCGCCACTATGAGCTGGCGCGAAGCGTACAAGAAAATTTTGGCCGGAAATGCCTCCCAGATCGCTGGAAATGTCACTTCCCAGGCCTTGTAAGTTGCATCTAAGCATTTTCTGTTTTGAAATTATTTGCGATATCATAAAAACATACAAAAAGAACTTGCTCAAGGGGAGAGCGGTCGCCTCCTTCGCCCCCCCCCCCTTGGCTACACGCCTGCGTTCAACAACACCTGCCGGACATCGTTGCATCTTCTATCCACACATCCCGTTGTCGTCACGACATGCTGAAACCTAGCAGGGAGGTGGTGGGACCTTTAAATGATGTCCTGCTCTGAGACGTCGTCCCTTATAGTCATCCTCTCATCCAGAATATTATTTCTTATCTGGTTTTATCTTCCTGTCATCTAGACGCAGTAGATTCGGTGGTCTCTTTCACCACATTGCCTCGAGGACCGTTCCATTCCTTACCGAGTTTACGGTTTATTTCTGCCAGGGTCACCGCAAAGGTGAACTTTTTCTCCGCGGAACTGTTCATGTACATCTCGAATTCATCAGTCTCGACCTTCTCTGCTTTATCTGTTGGAAGGGATGAAAAATGGGA
>KN891816.1:3367-25761 GCA_000934455.1 Apostichopus parvimensis
TGGTCGCCCTTATTGGTCGCTCTTATTGTTCGCTGGAAAATCTTATTGTTCGCTACTATTGGTCGCTCTTATTGTTCGCCAACTTCAGCCAGATAACGTTGGTACGTACTACGTAGACTAATTTTCAATCTAACCATTTAACTTTGATAAGTTATTATGACAAATTATTAATAAGCCAGGGTCTTTTCTGGTATTTCTAATGGTGGAGAATCTATAAACTCTTCTTGTTGATGTTGACAACAACGAAGGATGCCAAGTCAAGTCACTATTCAGTTCTTTTCATTTTTATCTACATTTGTCTTGAACTCAGTACCAGTCTGCAATAGACCTACAGTAGCATCATATCTAAATGATAGTAGGTTAATGCAGTGTGTTTTACAATGAACCAAAGCAAAACATTGGAATTTTCCTGAATGTAAATTATGGTTAACATTGTCTACAGGTTTCACCCTAACATGAGTAACAAGTACTAACAGTTGAATATTTCTAGGTTAGCCCCAGTCAGACTCAAGACACAATTTGCTTTAACTGAGCAAATCAATGTTAACTCGTTTTAATTTGATCTAGTGATATTTGGGATTTGCTCTCCCTTAAATAACCATTTTACCTGCAAAGCTAAGTGTCACATGGTACTGTAGTCCGATACACTTAAGACTTTAAACTAGCAAAGTTTACTCATTATTGACTAAATTTCTCAAATTTCTAACCTTTCCAATATGTTATCAACATGCACATGAAATATCAACATGTTTAATAAAAATTTACAAAGCTTTTCTGTAGCAATATCTTTACAAAAAATGACAACTCTCTGGGATCTATTAAGAAGCAATCTTCCTAAATAACTCAATTTTGTCCGGAACCCACTTGGATGAGTGGAAGTGGGTCAAAATACTGTGTTTGTATGTAATGTAATGTTAATATGATAAGTACAATAGTAAAATAAGTACAAATACAATTCTTTACGTTGGACACAAACAAATAACAATCTAGCATTTATGCAAGCAAGCACACACAAAAGAATGTACCTTGGTAGTGATGATTTAGACACAGCTTTTGCAAATTTACATCATTAATTGGCTTCTCTTTTGTGAGAAAAAAACACATTGGGACACTTTCTAGCACACTTCTAGCTTGGCTTACTGTACTTTCCATTGCTATGATAAAATCATGAAATTAACCAAAGAGTATCATAATTAGTCTCTTGACCAACATCCCCCTCACCCTCCCCCTCCCCCTCCCCTCCCCTACTTTATGGAGTAAATCATTTTAAATAATGGCATCACACAAAGTATGTAGGTGAAAGTGATCATTATCTTTACAGGAGTATGAAATCAGAACTACAATTAAACATGATTTCTCCTCATTTTTAGGTTTTGCTTTTTTCACATTAGCTAACTTGAAGGAGCTGTGCTGATGAATGATGGACCCTGAACATTGGAAGAATGAAATTCTATGCAGGGACAAACAGTTGTCCATTTTATTGTCTCTTATGGGGAAAGTAAGTTAGTAACAATACTGAGTATAAATGAAAGAAACTTGTGCAACTAAAAATTCGACCAATTATGGCCTCCATATGCATTCTTCTATGCATAACAAAGCTTTGTTTTTTCATGTAGGGTGAGCCTCTAGGAGGTCGGTGGGGAGGAAGGGGAGGGGTGTGTGAGAGGGATGAGAAAACCATGTGAATATTTTTATTGCAAATATTTTTTGATAAAGTGTGTGTTCCTCTTCATTGGACGTTTTCTGACAGTGTAATTTAACATGTTAAACGTAAAAGTCACCAGTATTTTGTTTCTTGCAACAATTAATGTGTACTTTACAGAAATGTGACTTCTCTGTCACCCCACTCTACCCCTCTTTGCCCTCACTGCCAGTATAGTAAAACAACTGTGATTGTCGGAAACATTATTTATATAGGAAAAGGTAATGCAAAACCAGAAAATATCTTCTTTCTTTGTCACAGAACTCACAGGCAACCCCTCCAGCTATCTTCATCTACGGCCACTCTTCAACGGGTAAAACATTTATAAGTAGAATGATTATCGAGGCTAAAGGAGCACCTCAGTCTTTTGTGAACTGCATAGAATGTCAGTCGCAACGCCTGTTGTATGAGGACATCCTCGGACAGCTATCAGGAGTAATACCCTGTGTCCAGAACGACTATACCAGATATGCTAGATGTGAGACTGCCAATGAATTTGTGAGACTACTCAAAAATCTGATTGCTAATGAAAAATGGGAGAAAGAAACGGTTTACATCGTAAGTTTAAAAACTGATGATTTTTAGCTTGTATTTGTATCACATTCATTTTTTTCCCTATCTATTTGGCAGCATGAATCCCAAATCTGAGTGACCTTTTTGGCAACAGTTATCTGTCCTATTGTTGACCCTGTTTCTTCTTTCAGTCATATTTGCTAAAATATGAAAATTGACTTTCTTGACATTTTCTATCGAATGTCTTAACGGAAACCTCTTTCTCAAGATCAGCTCAAAATAAATGTTAAGCAAGGTTTGTCTATTCTTAAAGTGATTTGTTATGTCTAGACTTCTATGCATTCCTCTGCCTATTCATAATGCTTCACATGTGTCACAAAACTTGGGTAATAACTGCATTTTTACAGACTTAATGGACTTGGTTTCTCATCATTTCTCTCCTCTTAAGGTACTTGACAACGCAGAGAGGCTCCGTAACATGGAAGGTCACATCCTTCCAGTATTTCTACGGCTCTCAGAGTTGTCCGATTGCAATGTGTGTGTGATATTACTCACTCAGATCATTTGGGAGAAGTTTAATGCAACCTCTGGATACCTTGATCCTGTCAAAATAAACTTTCCAGACTACAGCAAAAGTAAGTTGAAGCAGCTCTGGTTGCGATTCCAACCTCAAAATATACGACGAGCGCAATATATCGTTGAAACTTTACTGAAGGATTTAATTAGCTTTGGCGACAAACTTGATACAGTATGGCTTCTCAGTAAATGAAAAACTAGATGGAAAACTGAGGTGATTGGTTCGAACCCTGTTATGGTGTCTTGTAGCTGATATGGCATAGGCCTACAAAGCTGTGACCAATTTTGTGCAAGTCATTTTCTCTATACTTATTTTGGTTTCGAGATATTCACCTCCTTTAATGCAATTACTTATGACGATTATGACGCTAGCTTCTCAGACCCGGCATGAAAAGATATTCTACGGTCACATTTATGTTTGTACGGTAGATGAAAGAGGAACATATTTCTAAGCATCCTGGGAAAATATTTGCTCTTTAATATCATTATCTTGAAATTGCCAACAGTTTACTTTGTATCTGAAGTAAAGCTTGAATTTTTTTCTTATTTGCATATTTTTTTGTTCTGATTAACATTTCATTCTATTGGTTTTACTTGTTGATCTCGTTGTTCCAAAGTCACCTTAACAAGGTGAAATTAAACTTATAAGAATGAATGTGGTGTATTTGTTTGGTATGGAATCCTGAAATAGGAAAAAATGTCAATGTGCATCTCTAACATAACACGTGTTTGCTTCAAGGTCCTTTTTTGTGAAATAAAAGTGTCGACTACATTTTGAGTGTTAATCAAACATGGTATGTTGGAATTAAATTCAAATGTCACCAAGTTGCTTAAAATATGTTCTTCTGTTTTAGGTCTGTCATAAAAATAATTTACCTACGGACCCCCTATCCTTGTAGCACCCTTGGTCTACTGTTGGATTCCACACTTGTTATTTCTTTACAACAGAGAGCTATCTTGCTAACTTAGAAACTGTTGTATGCCTCAATCTTATTTTCACCATAAGGAAAAGATTAAAGAAATTTATGGCTAGAACTGGTTCGATTCCCGTTCCCAGTCAGCTTTCGATTTAATATTTATTACCGTAAAGCTGTTTCTTACAACAGAGAGCTACCTTGCTAAATTAGGGAGTGCTAAACTTGCTAAGATAAAAATAAAATTGCTAAAATAAAATTGCTAAACTAGGGAGTGTTAGCTCAGTGGTTAACGCCAGTGCCTTTTTCAATCATAAGGTCCAGAGTTCGAGTCACTCCAAGATTAATGTATGTCGTCCAGTTACAGAGTTGTTGACAATTGACAATTCATAATCATGGACGTTAAAATATGAATCTAAGAGACTGACTTCGGTCAACTTGCGGCTTTGATAAGCCAATGATGGCTTCTTCACGAGTTCCTGCTTGCAGGAGGATCTAAAATACATACATAGATACAAATTAGAAACTATTGTTATGCCTCAAATCTTATTATCACCATAAAGGGAAAAAGATCAGAGAAATTTATTTCTAAACGGGATTTAAACCAGTGGTCACTGGTTCGAAATCCTGTTCCCAGTTTGGGATTTCAACCAGTGGTGACTGGTTCAAATCCCCTTCCCAGCCAGCCTTCGAATATTTATCACCGTAAAGCCTAGAAATCATGTGTCAGTCTGAGGGCAGTATTGCAAATGTTTGTTGATCATACTTCATGACACTACTTAGTGTATCCTTTTGCTGCTTTCGTGCCAGATTCTCAAACATTATTCTCTGGTTTTATTTTAAACAGATGAGTTACTTCAAATTATGACATTAGATGCTCCGAAGGAATATTCCAAGGCTTTCTACTCATCTTATGTTAACCTGTTACTCAGTATATTCCACATGGCCTGCAGAGACTTGTCAGAGTTGCGACATTTGGTAGGTCTGACTAACTATTCTTGTTGTGTTTTCATGTTTCGTGGCTTCTTGTCACTGTGTAGGATATATCTAACATTTAACACATCAATTATTTTCATAGCATCTTTCAAACTTTACTTATTGTACTGTTCTATTTTTCTTCACACTTTGTCATATTAGTAGACAAAATTGCAGTAGCAAATGTGATGTTGAAAAATTAGATTGTTCAATATTTCTTTCCGATATTTCTGTTGACATTCCTTGTCAGTATACTCGTACCTGCATGTAGAAACTTCACCAGGGAAAGAGCAGTGAAAAATTGTAGCTTGTGCAACTTTTTGTTATATGTCATACCTTCATTCTGTATAATTCGTTAGGAATAACATAAAATAAAGAAATTGTTTGAAGCAGATAGAATAATGCAGACAACATATCATAAAGTTCTTCCATTTTATATTTATTCCACCATAGAGTCAAACAACAACTACTTTATGATTTGATCGATCATTTCAGGCATTGATAAACTTTCCAAAATACATCGAACCCATCGAGAAAGGAGATGCTACGGAGGGTGATGCGCACAAACTCTGGAGGAACATCGAACCTCACTTAAAGAAAGCTCTACAAACAGTCTTCTTGAGGGAGGTGTCAAGGTAAGTTAAGGGTACTGTGAAACAGTCTTCTTGAGGGAGGTGTCCAGGTTAGTTAAGGGTACTATGAAACAGTCTTCTTGAGGGAGGTGTCCAGATTAGTTAAGGGTACTATGAAACAGTCTTCCTGAGGGAGGTGTCTAGGTTAGTTAAGGGTACTATGAAACAGTCTTCTTGAGGGAGGTGTCCAGGTTAGTTAAGGGTACTACGAAACAGTCTTCTTGAGGGAGGTGTCCAGGTTAGTTAAGGGTACTAAGAAACAGTCTTCATGAGGGAGGTGTCCAGGTTAGTTAATGGTACTTTATGAAACAGTCTTCTTGAGGGAGGTGTCCAGGTTAGTTAAGCCTACTACAAGACAGTCTTCTTAGGGAGGTGTCTAGGTTAGTTAAGGGTACTACGAAACAGTCTTCTTGAGGGAGGTGTCCAGGTTAGTTAAGGGTGCTATGAAACAGTCTTCTTGAGGGAGGTGTCCAGGTTAGTTAAGGGTACTAAGAAATAGTCTTCTTGAGGGAGGTGTCCGAGTTAGTAAAGGGTACTCTGAAACAGTCTTCTTGAGGGAGGTGTCCAGGTTAGTTAAGGGTACTATGAAACAGTCTTCTTGAGGGAGGTGTCCAGGTTAGTTAAGGGTACTACGAAACAGTCTTCTTGAGGGAGGTGTCCAGGTTAGTTAATGGTACTTTATGAAACAGTCTTCTTGAGGGAGGTGTCCAGGTTAGTTAAGCCTACTACAAGACAGTCTTCTTAGGGAGGTGTCTAGGTTAGTTAAGGGTACTACGAAACAGTCTTCTTGAGGGAGGTGTCCAGGTTAGTTAAGGGTGCTATGAAACAGTCTTCTTGAGGGAGGTGTCCAGGTTAGTTAAGGGTACTAAGAAATAGTCTTCTTGAGGGAGGTGTCCGAGTTAGTAAAGGGTACTCTGAAACAGTCTTCTTGAGGGAGGTGTCCAGGTTAGTTAAGGGTACTACGAAACAGTCTTCTTGAGGGAGGTGTCCAGGTTAGTAAAGGGTACTATGAAACAGTCTTCTTGTAGGAGGTGTCCAGGTTAGATAAGTGTACTACGAAACAGTCTTCTTGAGGGAGGTGTCCACGTTAGTTAAGGGTACTATGAAACAGTCTTCTTGAGGGAGGTGTCCAGGTTAGTTAAGTGTACTACAAAAAAGTCTTCTTGAGGGAGGTGTCCAGATTAGTTCAGGGACCTACAAAACAGTCTTCTTTAGGGAGGTGTCCAGGTGAGTTAAGGATACTACGGGCATGTTTTTCTCAAGAACTAGTAGAATTGTCAGCATTTGTGAAAGTTTGGAAAGGACAGTCACAATTTTCAAAAGATGCTGGTACTCTTATCCCCAAAAGAGTATGAAACAGGACCGATTAACAAAGGGTCCATGTAAAAGTTGCATGCTTATATTTATACATGAATTGATTTTTAAGTATTATATAAAAACAAATTAAAAAATCTAGTTACTTGAGATTTTCCTCAATGAGATTGCTTTGCCATGGATAGCTGCCCATGATCAGGTAAATTGTTGCTACCACAGGGCTGGTTACCTCAATCGTGGCACACAAGTACTATTAAGAATGCAGATGAAAAGCTATCAGAAAATGTCCGAATCAGTTTTGTTTTTTGCTGTTGCATCACTTATGTAAACAAAATATTAACAAACAAAGTGCTAACGCAGAAATGATGTACTCCATATTTATGTACTCCATATTTGTCTATTTTCTTATTCAAATCTTTCAGCTCTCAATGGGAACAATACCAGTTGAGTGACACCAGCACCCTGCCACCTCTTCTGTCAGCAAGGGCTCATGTAGAACTACCATTTTACTCCAAATTTCTATTAATAGCTGCCTACTTGGCTTCCTACAACCCTGCCAAGTCAGATAGGAGGTTCTTTGCAAAGAATCATGGGAAAATTCGGCAAACCAAGAGAATGAAAAAGGCTGAGGTTTGCAAATCTTTTACCTTAATGACGAAATGATAGATAATTACAAAATTTAGCTTGATAATTTGTTGTTATTTGAATTGATATGATCACATTCTACATTACTGCTAGTAATTATAAAGTGCTCCAGAAAAAGAATTACTTGTCTTATTTGTGTACAGAAAAGATCGCAACATTCCAGAAATTAAAATTGATAATGCTGAGTCAAACTTAGTGTTATCACATATACAGAAATATTAATGTAAGGGTGGTTCTAACTAACAAATAGTATTTAAAATGGACCCTAGAAAAGCGTTGCTATTTTTAAATATGATAATATCATAGATAGCTATTGACAAATGTCAGAAATATTAATGTACGGGTGGTTCTAACTAATAAATAGTATTTATAATGGAACCCTAGAAAAGCATTGGTATTTTTAAAATATGATAATATCATAGAGATTGACAAATACCAAATTGTGAGTCCTAATTTTGAGTTGGTCTTGCAACAATTTGTGCCTTGTTTATCCATATGGTTACAGTAATGAGTATTATGTTTCAAACCCCCAAATAACTCTCATTTTGTTATATTATTGTTGGTCAATGAATTGTTGAATAATGCTAGAACCTATTTCCCAATATTGTTTTGCTAATAGATGTGATATTTAACACAGTTTTTTGGAGCTAAGATTGATAAATTTTTGGATGCTATGTTCGATATTAATAATTCCATTTCATTGGCAACGAACATTTAAAGTTGGTTTTAAGCATTATAGTAATACATTGCTAAGATCCCTTGCTGCAATTGATGAGCTTGACTAATTAGGTTTTGTTCTAATTATGAAAAAATTATCAAAACATTTTCCAGCCCTGTTTTTGCAGTTCTTAATACAAATATCAATAAAATCTCCAGGATGTGGTCAGGAATATTTGAGTGCCGGGCAGATTTGTGCAGTATTGGTGTGATCCACGTCCTGGGAGGGGGTCTAAGGGGTGGGGGTGTCCCTTCCCGTTTGGAAAATGTTTGCAAATGAAGTATGCTTAGATGGCAAATGGTGCTATCTTTCGCCTATTCCGGAGCTAACTTCTGTGCCAAGTATTCACCCATATTTTGGTAATGGTAAAATTTGTTAAATTAATCATCAAGAATAGTGCCGGGCAAAATGTTTAAATACTATTTTGTGGCATTTGGACCTGCCAGGCGTAACCGCCCACCACTGCCCGGTGTGAGCACCTTCCTGATCTCTGGTTGACAATATGTTGAGGATTGAATCTACTTTGTTTTTTACTCGTTAGTTAACGATTCTTTATTTATTACTCATGAGTTAGCGACCCTTTGTTTAAAATTATTTACAGGGTATTGTCTTAGTTTGATCAATTTACATCCTTAGTTTGAATAATACTTGGTAGGATCAATAAAATTGCTGTCCAAGCATAAAGAGCTATATTAAGGTACTGCCACTGTTTGCCATTATTATAGATATCTTTGGCAGTTTTTCATTCTTTCTGAAAATTTAGTTTTAATCCAAAGAGGATGTTGTTCTTTCTTTATTTTCAGACCAGCAGCCAATTGACAGGACCGAAGGCTTTCCAGTTAGAAAGATTAATGGCCATCTTTTATAGCATTGTGGATGTCAGAGTTGCACCCACAGCGCATATATTCTCTCAGGTCAGTGTAAGACTGTAAGCCTTTAGTTTGTGATGGCTTTAGGGTGACTTTCTGTTACTCCGGATGCAAGAAGCCCAGTAATCAACTAAGCATTTCCAGAAATATATCATTGTTAGTATGGTTAGCTAATAGTAGGTCTATCCCTGGTCATCAATGTATTAACAGGGAGAGGAAGAAAGCTAGGAAATAATTATCTGTCAGTGTAATTAAAAAGATATATGTCACATGGAACATCCTCTCCTAAGAAGACATAGTGTAACAGATCCATAAAACTTGTCAATTCGATGTTTGAAGGTTATTTGCAAGGTTTAGTAGTCAATGACAATAATTTCTGTCTTTACAGTATATGCAAAGTAGGCTAGGCTATTTATCTCTGCTGTTTAGGCTTTGCATTAAAATACTTGTTGTAGAAATGCCTGTAGACATCGGAAGACGTTACCTTGCATTTATAATCCACTACTGTAATCCTACTACTTTATTATTATTATAATTATTATCATCATCATGATCAGCTTCATCATCCTTCATCATCCTTCATTTCATTTCGTTTATTTTGTTTTGTTTTTTTCTCAATATACAAACAACGTTGGTTGAATATGTATGCTTTCATACAATAAATATAATTTTAAATGTTCAAAGGGATAAAAAAAGAAATATCAGTGGATTAATACACAAGAACAATGGTTTGAAACATAGCAAAACTTCAGGTTATACAGTACTAAGTGTAAATGAATATTCATTAGCTATTTGAATGATAAGAACTAAGGTTCATTTTAAATTAATGTAGAGAAGCATGAATTTTTCTTTGTATTAGGCAAAGAATTCCAATAAGTATTAGCTCGATAACGTAAGCTCTGCATAATAAATAACATTAAGTTACCAGCCTGCCTTGTTTTTTATTTTATCTATATCGTACCTAAAATACCCTGTAATTAACCTTTAATTATGATTATTAATTGAACGGAAAGCAAAGGTAGCAATGTGAACATTAATAAGGTCAGGATATTTAAGGAGATTGAGAGAAACAAATAGCTTGCCGATGTGATCATCGAAGGAAGCAAAAGAAATATGACAAATTACTTTCTTTTGGAGTGCAGAAGTTTCTTGATATTAGAATACATTGTACCAGTGAAGTTCTAATACAGTAAGTGAGATGAGGATGAATAAGAGTAAAATAAGAAGAATGAAGAACTTGTCTCGTTAGTGAATGCTTCCAATTAGAGAAAATCCCAACACCTCGGGCAATCTTTGTAGAGATTCAATTACTGTGTTTATTCTACGTCAAGCCAGAGTCAATAGTAAACACAAGAAACATAATATAATATACTCTTTTAAGATATTTATATACAGTATTCATCGTCTCGGAATCTACATTGTTGAAAGTTGTGAATTGTATTCTGTGTGAACCATAGCTTTTAATCCAATGAAGGCAGAGGCCTCTAATACCATAATGAGAAAGTTTCATAAGCAAAATTTGGTGGTCCCTGGTATTGAACGCTTTCGACAAATATTAAAAATTTATCGCAATAAGCAGGGAACTTATCAGAATTACTGATTTGTTTTGACTCTGGTCAGTGTTAGCAATATTACCATCATGAAATATATGACTTTATCGTTATGATCATGATCATGATCATTATTTGTAATATTATTTCTTCCACAGATTTCTACTTTAGTCACCTTACAATTGTTATCACAGATTGGGTCAGGTGATCAGCTGGATGCTCCAAAGTATAGATGCTGCGTGTCTCTAGATTTTATAAGATCAGTGTCAAGGTAATTTCTTTAAAACATTTCTATAAAATCAATCACAACCATTTTAACCCATTTTCACTCCGTCCAACACATGGTGAGAAAAGAAAGTAAATATTTTATACGAGTAATGATATACTTACAAGTCACGTGCCTTACAGTTCAATGCATGCTTTGGCCATTTTTGAAAGTATGTTTTAAAATCAAATGCAGTTTAATATTAGTTTGTTTTGATTGATGAATTTGGTAATTTGAAAGGTGTAAATGACACATTGGTGATTGGATGATCACTTGTTCCTACTTGTGAAAATATCTGTACCCAAATATAAAATAAACAAAGCTGTTAGCAAACTGCTTATCCGCTAAAGAGCCTGAGTAAGAGAATGTCAAAGTAAGAGAGCCTGACGTCTCAATCCAAGCAGGATAGGATCTTGTTCAGAGGCTTAATGACAAGTTACAGTAACAGAAGGGACAAAAACAAACACAGAATACAGACATGTTAATTAACAGGGTGAACACAAAAGAGATAGATGTAAGGGGATTAGTAGACAAGGGATGGAGAGAAGAAAGAAACCAACAGGCAAAGAGCAGATTAAGGGAAGAGGGTAGGGAGTGAAGTAGCGAAGGACAAAGACAGAAAAGTGTGGAGAAAAAAGGTGGAAGAACTATAAATCTATCACAATCTCTGAATGAAGAACATCTACAGCCATGGTATAACTTTGAAGTTTTGATCACTTGTAATGATATATTAGTTATATTCAATCATATGTGGCACTGTGATACATTGGCATGTTTTAATTCCCTTACCACAAACAAATGAAGTATTATCACCCAAGTGCAGCCATTGTGCTGAATTTACAGAGCAGTTGGACTGTAGCACTACTACTATTCTACAGATTAAATTACACATACATATTTCCTTCTCTGATAGCTATACCATATTTGTTAACCCTGTTCATTTATGCCATTAATTTATTATCTTATTAACAAACTGCATATCAAGTAAAAAAGACAGCTGTGAGGGTAGAAATATCAGAGTAAGTTTCGGTAACGTTTCATTTCTACAAGTTTGTCCTTCGAGGGAAACCAAAAATCAGTCACAGTCAGTCGTTCTTCCCATGAAGAAGATGACGCTTGGCCGAGGAAATGAAACATCAAGCTTGTTATATTTTAAACGTTTCCCTTGTTTTGTTACAGAACTGTCAATTTTGAGGTCATGAAATACCTGTATGAGTTTGCTGCTTGAACTAAATACGTCCACCACAAGAAGAAGACAAACGTGAGTGGACAAGTTTGTCTTGTTTGCGTTAACTATGTGTACAAGCCAAATGAAACACGTCCACCACAAGAAGAAGACAAACGTGAGTGGACAAGTGTGTCTTGTTTGTGGTAACTATGTGTACAAGCCAAACAAAACACATCCACCACAAGATGAAGACAATTGTGAGTGGACAAGTGTGTCTTGTTTGTGTTAACTATGTGTACAAGCCAAAGATAAGACAAACGTGAGTGGACAAGTGTGTCTTGTTTGCGTTAACTAGGTGTACAAGCCAAACAAAACACATCCACCACAAGATGAAGACAATTGTGAGTGGACAAGTGTGTCTTGTTTGTGTTAACTATGTGTACAAGCCAAACTATAGATTACTTCTGGATGCTAAGATGGTTGTAGATCAAAGGGTGTCTCTCTGTCTAAGCTGGTTGGTGGTTTAGTATCAAAGGCATCAAAATGTTACACATGAAACAACATGTCTTTATCGTCCTAACAGGTTGTATTGCTTGTACAGTACAGAATATTAAGACAAGCTACATTGGACTGTCGTGTCTAATTTGTCTTAATGAGTAATTATATTATAAGACGAGAGGAGAGGCTGCAAGACTGATCGCAGCACAGTAATGATCTTTTTAACAAAAAGCTGATGCCTTTTTCAGTGAAGAATTGGACGAAATACATCAAGCAATATTTGTTAATACCAGTTTGAACTGAGTCACGAAGGATGGGTGATCCTTACTCTTCTACAAACTGGTTCAGAACTGAACAGAAATGAGAACTTACTTGTTTCATCTTGGAACAGAAATGTGAACTTACTTGTTTTATCTTGGGACTTCTGAACCTCATGTTGTCTAACGCAAGTATCCAGAAAAGGTAATCCATTGATGCAGACGACTTTCAAATGAAGCGAACTAGATAACAATACTGGTGGAGAGATAGCAATATGATATGTGATAACAGACTGAACATTAAACTCTCTGACAGGTTTTGTATGATTGCTTGCATGTTAAATTGGTTTTATAACAACACACAAGTTTTTGGGAAGCATAGTTAAAGTCCAGACAATGATTCCTCACAATCTTCCTCCTGGAATATGAAAATCAACGACTTGCAAATGAGTGTTGATTTGAGCCTAACAGTAGATAGCTGTTATGCATACGATAACTTTTACTTTGAAAACATCATGAAATATGAATATTGATGTTAATTACACTAGTGTAATATAAAGATTGTAGAAGGTTGTTTGGGATATTAAAGTGATTGTCACATGACACAGTAGTAATTAGAGTGATATATATATATATATGTTGCATAACTGAATTTCTGATGAAGCCTGTTGTCTAGGAAACCAGAAATACTGATTATTGGTATTGCTTTTAGCAGCTGGTGCAGTTGAATGCAAGGGTTAGTCAAGGTTTATGTTTGTGGTATTATAACACTTCTAGACTCTTGCCTTATGTTTGCATTGGAAAGTATCAGACATTCAGAGAGAGAAAGTTCTACCGCACGTGAATGGAGGATATGCATGTAGACACAGGTGCTTCATAAATCATATAGAAGTGTGTATTATTATTGCCTTCAAAAAGGGATAAATATTTTTTTTTATTTATTTTTTCTTACATTGAAACATAATGACCTCCAAGCAGGGCATTGAATTGATTGTTTATAACTTCCTCAAAGCTGTTCTTTTGCTGTTTGTTATGAACAACTTATCAAGTTTATTTTCAAAGAATGCAAGCAAATATGAGAAAATATTTGAATATTTGCCTTCTTTATACTTTGCTTACATCAAGGCTTGAATTTGATCACTGCTTATATTGACAGAAGTGTCAACTGATAAATTACTAAGGTATTACCTGATTATCAAATGATTGGTTAATTCCTAAAGAATATTCATTTTCTAAAGGTTATTGAACATTTTCTGATTTGTTAGTCTTGGTAACAGTCTTGGTAACATTTTGTAATGAATATTCATTGTTACTTGTTCAAGAACATTGCTTGGTTTACTAAAGACCACAAGGGTATAGTCCATTGCAGTCAAAACACTGATGCAAAAAGGATCAATATTTTTCAAAATGGTAGCCAAACTTTCACTCCTTTATTGGCAGACAAAGAATGATGCAAAAGATAGACAACACATAATTTGTATATGTGCGAGCGTGCGTGCGTGTGTGTGTGTGTATGTGTATTTGATAAATGGCCTTTTTTGAAGATTTCATATACAGTTTCTGCAGTCTTATAGGTTTTTCTTGAATATGATTATTTGCATGAAACTGAATAAATATATAAATTTGAAAACTTGTCTTAGTAGTTTTGTATTATTTTTTCACCTGTAGACATTTCTTAAAATTCAGAGACCAATAGGTGATTATGAGAGTTAGGATTTCTTTTTACTTTTAAAGTTGTGATACATAATCGTTCATTAATTCATTAGTACTCAATGTATCCAATAATACCAAATGTACTTCTTTGGGCCAGTGTGTCTAAATGGGGACTCCCACACATCTACAGGGATACCAAGTCCCCAACACAGGTTTGAGCTTGAGGGTGGTGGCGTTAGGGGCTAGGAGTCGGATGTAACGTTCGATGGTGTTCTATGGCCGTCTCTTGTGTCACTGCATTCCTTTGAAAATCATGCTGTGAACATTTTCTTGGTGGGGGAGGGGCATAGTCCTCCCCTGACCCCTGTTTTGGAGCACCTGAGAGCTATGTGATCATTGAAATAGTCTTCCCAGGTATGGGTGAGGGTGTTGGTAAGACCCAAGCATGCAAGGGTGGGTGGGGGGAGGGGGATTAGTAAGACAGCATTTGGAATTTGAGTGAATGTTGATAGTTGTGAATTTGGGAGGGGGGAGGAAATGGAAGTAGAGCAGAAACCATGCCCATATCAATAAAAAATATATTTTTACGAGAAACCTTTGTTCCACTGTTCGACAAAAGTTGTACACTGTACCAATAGAGTCATTGGCTGTGTTACATTTTCAAGGTTGTGTACTTCTTTGGTTTGCTTGTCAAGTTGTGTAAACAATTAAGCAGTGGTACAGTGGACTGAGAGGGTCATTAGTGGTTTATAATGTTGTTATCTTACACAATCATTTCATCAGAGGGATATTGAAACGTTGGGCATTTTATCAAGATATTTGAGTTATCTTTATCCAAGTTACATAGATTCATATCTGAATGAACAAATATATCAAAATGAACAAATATTTCCTCAAAACTGGAAAAAGAGGGGAAGTGAAGGAAGTATGTTTAGAAGGAGACTTGTGAATTTTCTCCTTGGTACAGCGAGGGTCTCTCTGGTATAATTATTGTATGCATATTCATGCAATTTTTATCAATGATTCATCATTGTTTCTCTAATATCAGGATAATTTGTTAACATGTTTGAATTATGATAAGCCAAGATACATATTGGTATCATTAATGCAGCAGGTTGATTAAAACTTAGGGACTTGTTTTGCAAGATGTACTTTATCTTATTTATTATGTTCTTCATATCACATAAGTAGTGTGTAGTTCGGTACACATGCTGTGAAATCTTGTGGTGTATTTGGCTGTTTATTACCAATAATCCTTTGAATTTAAACAAATCACAAGTTGGAGTCTTGTATGCAAATAAGGTCTAACGTGCTAGATATATCCTGCTTGTGTTCATGTAAACATCCTTAGAAGTAACTGACAAGTTATCAAATGGAGGTTCTTCTAACATGTTAAAGAGCCTGTAATTGTGAAATCAGCATGCACCCTGAGTTTTATATGCAAATACAGCTAGGTCAAGGTTCATTTGCTGTGAAGCTACCGTAATCTTAATGTTAGGTTATTACAGATGGAAACATTCTCCTCTCAAAGAAAGAACAGACATTCCATCAAACAAAGAGATGAGTCCTAGTGGTTTATGTTTGCTCATGACAATAATGCAGTGAAATAATTGCACAGTTTGTTGATACACAGCCAGCTTATTAAAGCTACCATCTGTTGTTGCTCAGTCTCAATCTTGTAGTCAAGTCCAAGACAGAGTTCTTGCGATCTGAGACCAAGACTTAGTCGTTTTAGGATCTGAATCGGATGCCGACACCATGACAATCCAAGTCGAGTCACATAGTCTAGTACCTAATGGGTAGTGTGCTATGTCATAGTGCAACAAGGATGTAAAACCTGAGATCTCCATTTCATATTGTTGTTGCTAAGTGATATGGACTTTTAGACTTGTTCAAGTCTTTTCATCAAAAAAAAAAAATTCCTCAAAACTAGGATATCTCCCAAGAAGACTTTTCTCAGCTGGTTGTTAGTGTTGATCATAAGAAGTTTCATAATTCTAGGTATATATAAATGGTGATGGTTAGGTTGGGTTTACTTTTAGTTAAAACATTTGAAGGGATCATTTCCAAGTTTGAGGTATAAATAACTGCCACAGGCAATTTAGGCCTTTGTGTGTCTGTCATTCGACGGGTGAAAGGCCATTGGAACAAAACCTGTTAAACTGGCACAGGGATCAATCGCCACATTGCACTTATGCATCAGGTGAGAGTTTTCATGCCTCATAGGGGGGCTTAGACCGCCTTAAGTTGATGTTTATTTAATATGTCAAAGTGAAGTAGATTTTGTTTGTTCAAGGTGTCAGCCATGTTTGACCTCAGCAGAGGGTAGGTGAGGGAACAGTCAGAAATGAAATGATATCAATTGAAAATAAAATACTGACTGTCTTGGAATACTTGTAGTTACAAATTATTCTACGTTTTTTTTTTTCTTTTGTAATTTAAAGAAGTATATTCGTGAAACAACAAAATAGTAAACTTGCTGTATAATGACAAGGACCCACGGCAATGCAGGTTTGATGGAGGTGGGGGAGGGGTATAGAGGAGTCAGACCAATGTGTTTCAGGAGTATGAAAATTGACTCCTGTGGAGGCACCATGCCTGCATGATAATGCATGATAAAGCTAGGTCTGGTGAAGGCTTCTGTTCCGATATGAGCCTGTGCTGCATATGCTTTTGAACACAACCTAGGATGAAAAGAAACAACAAAAAATGGAGAGGGTGCCCTCTTAAGTTTACTTTAATAGGTGAATAATTTACTCATTTTCATTTTATTATTCATTGCTGCAATGATAAAGCAAATAATCCATGTATTCCCGACCCCCGACCCCCGACCCCACCTATTTATTTTGAAATTGAAGAAATTTAATGAACCTGAAAGATATAAAGGTGTAGTGGAGTTTCTGTTTTATCTCTCATCATAACTTTGATCTCACTATGCAATTGTGCAGGTAATAAAATTTCATGCTGAATATTTTCTTCATTTTTAATGTTGCCATTAATTATCATAAATGAAACATGTTTTAAAGCAATATATTTCAATTGATAAGCAGAGTACTGATGTTAAGCATCTTGCTTGATAAACTTTACCACAAACTTTCGGGTACAGTGGTTTCATTATCGACAAAGGAATTTATTGTTATATCCTCAGTGTCTATCCAATGTACCATCACACTTAACTAATGCCATCAGTCACCATAGTAACAGCTTATCAAGTACTTCCTTCTGATAATGTGAACTGAATAGATACCCTAATGTATATGTATATATATATATACATACAGAAGTGCACTTTTAGGTAATATGATCTACACACACGTGCCTGTGCAGTTATGTTGATGATATGCTGTTCCTTTTTATAGAAATGTCAAATACTGTTTTCTATGTTATGATTTTTTTCAAAATAAAACAAAACTGTTAGCAAACTGCTTATCCACTAGAGAGCCTGTGTAAGAGAATGTGTAAAAGTAAGTTGGCCTCATGTTTCTATCCTGTCAGGATATTCTTCAAAGGCCAAATGACCAGTAACAGAAGGGAGAAAAACACGCACATAATACAGACAGGTTAATGAGCATGGTGAACACAAAGAGATAGATGTAAGAGGATTAGTAGACCAGGGATGGAGAGAAGAAAGAAAGAAACCAACAGGGGAGGACAGGAGAGGTAGGAGATAAACAGTGGAGGGACAAAGAGGATTAAGGGAAGGGGGTAGAGAATAAACTACAGGACAAAGACAGATAGGTGTGCCAGTGTGGAGGAAAAAAATGACATTTCTGACAGAATGATCTAAGTTTTATAATTTCTTACATTTTTACTTGTTTGATTGCTCCCTCATAATATGCTTGATTATCAACTTTTAATTTCAAATAATCAAGTATCAATTTCTGTCATGTAAGCCTCTTTGTCTGTTGTTTGTATGATTGTGCCATAGTAAACAAACATGTCATGCATACAGAAATCTTTGGTAGGTAATTTGTCGCACAGATGCATAATCTTCGAGTGTTCATTAGCTAAGCAGCTGTGTGACCAAAATAACAGTATAGCTTGGGTAAGCATTGATAAAATAAATCGATAAATAGAGTAAATATTCACAAGAGAAGAACTATTCTTCCTCACCCAAACACTCTAATTTTTTAAACATTATTATTGAATCCCAAGTGTTTGTAAAATATGCAATTAAAGATGTGAATACTTCAAAGTTTCTCAGTAAATAAGAAATTAATATTCCACAATGAAGGCTGGATTTCATATACAATGATGATGCTTTGAATGGCCATATTAGGGACTACCTAATTGGTTTGCTTTTGCTGGTTTCATATAAAACAACCAAAACTGTCTTCAAAAAGCAGTTATTGTCTCTGAAAAGTGTCAACTTGATAATCACCAGAAAAATTCCACAAACAGAAATAATTCAAAGAGCTGCCATATTTCCACAGATCCAGTAATTACTTTGGACTTGTAAGGTCCCAGAATGAAGTTATAACCTCACAAGCAGATAAGCATTGTTTATTATTTTAATCCATTGTGAAATTAGAAATATGTCAGGCACATTACATTCTATGACACATTTGTTTTCCAATGTTTTTATCTAATTTTCAAGTATTTTGATTTGGCAATATAACAGTTTAATCCATTTTATTTTTTGAAAAGTGTCACTAGGTCACAAGGATCCTAACCTGAGCTGCCATGAAACATATTTTTGTGAATTTTTCTCATGAAATGGAGTTTTGATATAGGAAAAGATGGGTTTGACTTTCTTCCTTATCTCTAAGTGGTTACCCCACAGTTGTGACTAATAGATTACTTTGATTTTTTGTCAGGTATTACAGAGTGAATTATGCTTTGTTTGTTCTTAGGGTTCAGATTATCATCGTTAAGTGTCATGTTTGGTGAAGAGAGGATAATATTATTGTGAGTTATTCACCCTCAGAACTTGTCCATACAGAGTACTGTACATCCACACTTGATCCTACCTGTCCTAATAGTGTCTATTCAAAACCATTAATATTTCAGTTCACTTTTTCTTTATGTTTACATTGGATTCTGCCTCTTGGTTATCGGTCCATTGAGCAGGCTATCAACAAACAGGCAAGTCACATGTCGATGTTTCCACATGTAAAAGTAGCATGCACCCTTGTATCAGATACAAAGGGGCCACACAGCAAGATACAGGGCATGTCATTTTGCATTCTGACCTCTGGTCACGACATCCACCTAGCTTTTACCCTTGTTATTTTTATCTTGATCTCCGAATCTGATCTTCCGAATCTGATCTGATCCGGCCCTTGAAAGAGCATTAAGATCTTGGCCCGGGGGTCAGGTCCTGAGTGTAAGAGCTTTCATAAAGGAACTTGATCCCATGTGGAGGATCAGATCCCCTGCTCGAAATTTAGTGTAAACAAGCACACAGTTCAACTGCCCAGGTGACATTTTTCACTCTGTAGCTGTTACCAGATGCATTCACAATATATAACAAACTGTAAAAATTTCATATCCACCACATGGTAAATTCTACGAGGATGTAACGTAAAGGGATGATGTAAATTTCCAACATTTGTTTCAAGCAATTAACTTGAGCCACCGACTATATCCCTTTAAGACAAGTTTTCATGTTAAAGTAGCTTTCTTGAGTTAATTTGAAATTTTCTTCTGATGTAGTATATAAAATCCCATACCCATGGAGGTCATTAACTCAACTAGCTTCAGTTTCTTTTAAAATAATGAAGTAAGAATTGTTGGTATCCCAATTTTCTATTTTTCCTGTAATTAATACCACTGAAAAGTATCTGGACTGAATCAAATTCATTTAACAATCACTGATTAATTTTCTTTTGTGTAAAAGTAAGTTGGCCTGACGTTTTTTTTTTTGGTGAGGAAAGCTCTATGAGGATTCCTTTGTGTTGATATCTGCACAGTTTTTTCTTGTTTAACTTATCTTAGATTTCCAAAGTATTGTCCAGTAAACTCAAAAGGCTGCTTTGTTTTGGAATTAACATTAAAATTTCAATTTGAACCTCACTTTGTAAGTATGGAATTAATGGTTCTGTTAAATATCTATTATTCCATGGTCTAGTCTTTAATGTTTTTAGTGTTGTCAAAAAGTGATCAAAGTAGCATTTGTGTGTGGTGTGTGTGGGTGTGGAATGAGGGAGGGGGAGGGGCATGGGAAAAGAAGAGAATGCTAAATGACAGATCAATCTTAATAAAATAAAACTGTTAGCAAACTGCTTATCCACTAGAGAGCCTGTGTAAGAGCATGTGTAAAAGTAAGTTGGCCAACTTACTTTTACACAGATCCATCTTAACATAGAGAAAGTCTAAGATAGTACCAAAAATAAAAAGCCAAAGAGGAAACAATCGTTTAATCATTGACACATAGTTAGGATTCTGTGACTTTGTGATGCACCCAAATGCTCCCGCTGGAGATTAACATAATCCTCAGCTAAATGATGGCCTCTGATTGGCTGAAAGTGAACAGGCCCTCTAATCAGGTGACTTAAACAGACAGAGGGGAAGTACTTGAGTAGGTCGACCTAGGTTATCAGACGTTTCTCTCACCTGTCATACAGTCTATTAGCTTATCACTCAATATTGCCAGGGACTTTCAATTATTCTGTTCTACTCACTTTTGCCTTTGGAATGTTATCAAAGTGGGTGCACATTCCTGCTTCTGGAAAATATTTGATGGTGTGGAACAACTGTATAATTTCATCTTTTTCATAGCTTTAAAATACTCATGTTTCTAGATTGGTCACATTGCTGTTTAGTCTTTTGCCAGTCAGTAGTGTAAGTTTATATAATCCTCTCTGTGGATATTTTGCAGTGCTGTTTGTACTACTTTGATAAACAAACCCAAAACGATGGTGTCTGTGTCTTCATCAGATAGGAATGGTTTAGAAGTCAAGTTGTAATCAAAGGTCTTAGTGAGCTTGCTTGTTTACTTTAGTTGAGTCACAGTCAACAGGGGAAGGTAAAGCAGAACTCCTATACCTAGCAGGGTACTGCCGTTTGAGCGAGACGAGGTCATGTGTTTTTGCAATGTAGAAATTTTGCAGACCGCCATCAGGGGACAACAATTGAGTGCACAATAATCCAATGGCACAACAATCGACCGCACTGTTGAGACAAGCACATCAAGGTCTGTCGAGGAAGTTTACAGAGCATCGGTAATCAATTCATCGATATAATTAACCGTAACTTACAAGGACTCCCAGCCGCTTTACGGTTCAAGTTTACATTTGTCAATTAAATAAACTTACTGGCATTCTTGTTGATACCAGAGATAACATTGGATAGTTAGTATTACAGGAGTCGGTTGCAAGGAGGTTTGAAATTGTGTCTGACATTTGTGTCTCTTTGTAATGGAACATCGTCGATTGTAGACTCGGAAATGATTCATCCGTCAACTTAAAAGATGATTTTAATCTGATGTCATTTCTTTGATTTATAATTCTGTATATACTTTTAATCATGATTAGAGGAGGTTTCTACACACTAGTCTACAGGTGTGTTCTCCTGGCATGGATCTTTGCGACGGCTTCCGGGAATTACCGGCTCTGCAATTTTGGCGGGCAGTTTGAGGAGGATTACGAGGGCATCGTTGGGAATATTGCAATTTCGGTGGAGATAGAAGGGGATCCCAAATTTTATGAACCTGAAAGGTGGTACTTGGGTGAGTAAATTTTCTACTTTCAAATTCAAGTGTACAGTTTAACTCTGAATGTGGGATTGGTAGATTAGACCGTCCAGCTTAACTAGGGAAGAGCTATGAATATTTTAGCCAAAAGTGATGATGGTACCATTTGCGATTACATTTAGTTCCTAAATTTCTATCTGTTGTGGATCGTGTGCCCCAACAGGTGACAAATCTTGACCCTTACACTAACAACCATGTTAGTTATTGACTCTAAATAATTTTAAACAACACCCATGTTGGCCTTACACTAAATCATAGATTTAAAAACTTCCAGTGAGAAGATGTAGTGTCCCTCCTCCCCACACTTCCCACCCCCTCACACTCGCCACCTCTTCTCTCCCAACCCCAGGTTATCGTAGATGATGCCCCCTCCTGTGACTTTTGTTCTAAATAACTAGCATAAGAAATTTTGTATTTTATTCAAACTGCTGTAATTCATTGTATGTATGTAT